>DWCF01000475.1:0-45904 GCA_018230265.1 Delias oraia
GATAATTAAAGATCTAAGCTATCCTATCTCTCAAGTTGGACCAAACTGCATATTGCGTGCAAATTTGAACGAAATCTTTTAAGCGGTTTAAGAGTCCATTGAGGACAAACATTGTGACACGAGATTTATATATATTAAGATTAAGATGACATATAAACATTAAATTTTTCCAAGTAAAGATAATATTATTGGTGAGATATGAAAAAAAAACAGATTAATACAGAGTGGTCTGAATGAAACGCAGATTCATTTTGAAAATATTATTATATTTGTGTTGTAAATCAGCATAAATAAATATATGAAATAATATATTGATTAAGTTAAAAACATTTATAACACCAGTTGCTTTAAACTTGTTTTATTTTGGTCTGTCTGGATATAAAATGAATCACGGCAATAATAGTGCTTTGGTTTTCCTGATATTATAAATTAATATTTCCTTCCTACAATAATATATATAAATTTGTCCTCAGTTTTGGGAAATCATATCTGAAGAACACGGGATTGACCCAACAGGAGTTTATAAGGGAACAAGTGATCTGCAATTAGAAAGGATCTCAGTGTACTACAATGAGGCTTCTTGTAAGTATAATCTAATTAAAGTTATTTCTTTTGAGGTTAGTGTCCTAGTACCCGAACTCAGAAAAACAACTCTTAATAAAAAAAACTTAACACAATGTTCAGACCAATCGAATCGTTATTTTTGGGAACTAGGACGTCACATAAACTTTGTATCACCTACATACATTCTATATATTCTTTGGATTCAGTAAAATTAATTTTATACCTATTATAATCTTATCAAACTAAAAGAGAATGTTCTTTGATTAAATCATATTTAAACTACCCAATCTTTCAAGTTGTAAAACAGTGTGCAAAATTTCATTTAAATCAGTTCTTTAATCAGACAAACACGTAATAAATATAAATGAAGATATTTCAGGTTTTTCTAATCGTCTTTAATGAAATCTTTCTGTCTTATGTATGCTATGTTATGTTTTTTTTTATAAATTATTAATGAAATTATTTAAGTTTGAATAATACACAATATAAATTTAGTTACGGTTTAATTCTTGAACGCTACAGTTGTGCATAATGACTTAACTGTATAAGCAGCCAGGTGCGACTTTCATTGTTAGGTATCTGTCGATAAAAGTCCCAACAAAGCGCAAGAAATGCAATTGTACGCTGTCAATTGCTTACCAGTCTATGGAATATTACTGTATTAAAAATTGAAAAATAAAATAATAATAATAACGTTTTATTTGATTTAGAACATACAATGGCTTTTTGCAAACAAATCTATAATTTTTCGTAGTTAACTATTTGCAAAAGCTCAGACCAATACAAAACTGTCTATAAATGCTCCCAGTTCCGACTTGAACAATAAAAGGCACCCGCATTAAATCGTTAATTGCGATAACAAGGTCAATGGCCGGGCATCTTAACAGTACAGTGACTCAGACGGTACAATTACTCTAATTCCTACTGAAATTTCGGTAATTTTCTACTTGAGAGTAGATTTACCGTAGGCTAATGCTGTAATTAAGTGCAATTTTTTATGTCATTTATTGTTATGGTCTTGGCCAGTTTGTAACCTAGCCCAGTTGTTTTTTTTTAAGATATAGCAGACAACGGAGCAGGTGCATTTCCTATATGCTAAGAGAACACCGCCATCCATGGACAACCACGCCACTGTCCGCTCATTGGTTGTGTTGCCGGCTTTCTGTGCCAATTCAACGGCATTTTATGGGAATAATCGATATCCTCACTCACTCACGAAACATATTAGAAGCATCGTTTCAAGTACAAACTTAACATTTCTCTCTGAGTATTCTGTGAACCCGGGGTTTCACTTCGGACGAGCTGGCCCAATTAATGCGTTCACATATGCTTCAGCGGGCCCCACGGGTGGTTCTTGTAATTGAAATTTAACTTTTAAGTACATATTGAGTATTGACACTTGATTGTGTATAATTTATAAATAATAAATAAATAAATAATAATAATAATTGATAAATAAATAATAGAGAGGTATTTTATATCTCCAAGCTACAAGATATCCCGATGAGAGAATCACGAACCCTTTTGTCTGCAGGTGCGACGGCCGAGAATGGCGGGAAGTACGTCCCTCGCGCCATCCTCCTCGACCTGGAGCCAGGCACCATGGACGCCGTCCGCTCCAGCGACTACGGCTACCTCTTCCGGCCGGATAACTTTGTATTCGGCCAATCAGGTGCCGGCAACAACTGGGCCAAAGGCCACTACACAGAGGGTGCTGAGCTCGTCGATTCGGTCCTAGACGTAGTTCGTAAAGAGTGCGAAAACTGCGACTGTCTCCAAGGATTTCAGCTAACACATTCCCTCGGCGGCGGCACCGGATCCGGTATGGGCACCCTTCTCATCTCCAAAATCAGAGAAGAGTACCCCGACAGAATCATGAACACATACTCCGTTGTCCCCTCGCCCAAAGTATCAGACACGGTTGTCGAACCCTACAATGCAGTCCTTTCAATCCATCAACTAGTCGAAAACACAGATGAAACCTATTGCATAGACAACGAAGCGCTTTACGACATTTGTTACAGAACTCTGAAGGTCTCCAATCCCACGTACGGCGACCTCAATCACCTTGTGTCGCTAACGATGTCCGGCGTGACCACCTGCCTACGGTTCCCTGGTCAGCTGAATGCGGATCTCCGCAAGCTTGCTGTAAACATGGTCCCCTTCCCTCGTCTCCACTTCTTCATGCCTGGTTTCGCACCTTTGACGTCCCGTGGTAGCCAACAATACCGTGCCCTCACTGTACCCGAACTAACCCAGCAAATGTTCGACGCCAAGAACATGATGGCCGCTTGTGACCCACGTCACGGCCGATACTTAACCGTTGCTGCCATCTTCCGTGGTCGCATGTCCATGAAAGAAGTGGACGAGCAGATGCTTTCAATACAAAATAAAAACAGCAGCTTCTTCGTGGAATGGATCCCGAACAACGTTAAGACCGCCGTGTGCGATATTCCCCCCAAGGGTGTAAAGATGTCATCAACCTTCATAGGTAACACGACCGCAATCCAAGAGCTTTTCAAGAGAATATCTGAGCAGTTCACGGCTATGTTCAGGCGCAAGGCTTTCTTGCATTGGTACACCGGCGAGGGTATGGATGAAATGGAATTCAGTGAAGCCGAGAGTAACGTTACTGACCTGGTGTCAGAATACCAGCAATATCAAGATGCCACCGCTGAAGATGACACCGAATTTGACCAGGAGGATATGGAAGAATTGGCTAATGACGAAACACAGGAGTAGAGGTAGAAGTATGTTACCTATTAAATGTATTTTTCAATATTTATTAGAGGCTAAGGATAACAGAAACCAAAGTGGCCTCGCGAATCTAAGTATTGCACTATGCCTCGTCAATTGCCATGTGACTTGTCCTTGGAGTGCAAAATATTTTATCAATTTTATAAGTGATCGATATTCGAACGTACCAATCTATGCATTTAAATTATTTTATCGTCTTGCTTTTGTATAATTTATAATTAAAGTTTTAAAAATAAACGTGTCTTTATTTTATTCATTTACTTATAACTGTAAATTAGTTTAATCGAAACTATATGGAAAATGTCTAATTTCCGATCGTAAGACGATAATTTTCATTACTTATCTCATCTGTCTTATTAACATATGGTCAGAGGTAATTTGAAATACCATCGGCAAAAAACCTATAAATGCAAAAGGTACTAAAAAATCTACCATAGACATGAAGTTACAGTATTGTTGATCTAAATAACAAAAAAGTTTCGAAAAGATCATTCTGCAGCTAGTCTGGTCATCAATAGCGTGGTACTTCTGAATTTGAGCATTTCCTTGTTAATTCCGCTGTTTTATACCACAATTTCCTTCATTGTTATCATCATCATCATCAGCCTATCAAGTCCACTGCTGGACATAGGCCTATATTGTTATATAGATATATTATTATTATTACCGAATAATTAGAAGTAAATAATCAACTAAAACAACAGCTTATAGACAAATATTTTATTTCTTAAAATCATACACAAACGTAAACTTAATATTTACATGTGAACACAACAAATTCGAATGGAAATATACTGTCATAGATGTCACAGCAACATCATTTATTTATAATCTATGGTTTAATGTTATTGTCTATGGTGGAGGATATCTCCATTGTCTATTTACAAAACTAAAATGGCGGATGGACTATGACAACAGTCAAGTAATTATTTCAATAATGATTAAAACAAAGGACTTTCCCATCGGCTGAAAATGTTAAATTGAGTGAGAAAAACCAATTTATTAATTATGGCCGTATTATAAACACATCACTAATATTTAATCCATATTTTTGTATGTATCATATATTAACCAAAACATTGTGTTAATGTAAAATAATTTTCAATAGAAAGATATCATTTAGGCAATCTTTTTTTAAAATAGGTGTGATCTTTAATATACAATACAATTGGTACATTTGATGGCGGAATTTTGTATATTGAGAATTCCCTTGTTACGCAATTAGTTTCAATGTAAACGTATGAATATTGGCGCAATACTCTTAAAATTAATATGGCTTATACTAAATGCATACATAGGTACATTTTTAACAATTTTAGTGCTAATATAACAAGTGGTTAGAATATTACACCCTCAGAAATTATATTTTTACTATTTCAGTTGTAATGGCTACAACCCATCGCTATTATAAAAATCTACAATTAGAATAAGAAATTAATAAAGGTATATATATAACATTTTTATAAATGTTTCTAACAAAACATTATTAGATATCATTAAAAAATCAACGCAACAGATAGGTATGCTGTATGCATAAAGTTGATATATAGCTGACAAAATATTAGATTGGTTTCTATAACGAACCAGTTATATAAACATGTAGCCATGTAGGAGTGAAAAATTATATTATAAAGGTTCCGAATTATAAACAGTGTATTATCATTATTTTGAATTTCTGAAGGCGAATTACGAGATTCCTTAAGTAAACAACTCGTGTAAAGTACATTTTAGCACCTTATATAAGGCTGCGAAGATTTACATAGTATACAATTTACAAACTTCCTAAGCCTACATGTGCCAAATTATCAAGCATAAATTATAGGCTTCGACAAATTATGCAAAAAAATATTAAAACCGATAAGATCTATATTAATTGTATTTTTATTTCATCGACATTGCCCAAAATCAATCAAATACTTTAAAGGATTTAAATAAAATTGCGCATTGTCGTAGAAATTTCATAATCGAAATAAAAAATTGTTATGATCTAATATGGACATGCTGAAATAGAAAAATAACTAACAATATAAAACTGTAAATGGGGCAATAAAATCTGGTATATACAATTTTGTAAAATTTCAACCTTCACGATAAATGCTAAAATTATACATTTAAACTTTAAAATGGCCTATACACGGTGATATAGATAATATAAAATATATAACTCTAAATAATGTGTATTTACACGAATGCAATGGCTTTACAATACTACTCGGCACTTTGAATTATTAACTAACGATGGCCGTTTTAAATCTATCTCTTAGATAGTTTCTTTTATATTAAATTAAAATTCTCTACTATGCAGCGAGAGGTATCGGATTCGAATCCCGGTCAGGACAATTAAGCAGCATTTTTGAGGGCCTCCGACATCCTTATTCTCTCAGCGAAATATAGTGCAAGTACCGTTTCACGTTGAGTATTCTGTGAGCCCGTGGTATCACTTCGGACGTGCCGGCCTAATTAGTGCGTCCGCATATGCTTCAGCATGGCATCTCTACTAAATTTTATTTTTCCATATAATTCTTGTCCTTTAGACTAGACCTATAAACGCTGTTATACTTGAATCAATTTCTATCACTGTCTCATTGATGAGCTTTACTTGTTGCAAAAATTAGACAAGACAATTGAAGGATAGATCTGATTTGTAATTTAATTATAAAATACGTTCCTAAGAGATAGATTTTAATGACTTAATATAACTTAAATTAGAAGGCGGCTAATGTTTTATTTATATAACCTTCTATTTACAATAATTATCAAAACTGCATCGAAGCATTATAATATAGTTTTGACAGAGCATTATTAAATTTCAAAATCCTATCCAGAATGGTGTGTTAGACCATTGTTTAAGAGGTTATTAATAGAGATTTCCATACATTTATCTTCATCACATATACCTTACGTTTTTATCCAGGGATCATCCAAATACGAAAACTAAACAATATATTTAAACATTAATTAAAATAAAGGCTATAGGTAATCTGATTAATAATTACTTTTCAAATGTATTTATGTATGAAAATTTAAATGCAAAGAAGAATTACCGTTTCCATTTTAATATCAAAGAGCAAGGATTCAGATGAGCCCATAGATTAATTCATACTGAGACCTCATTGTCTTCATCCAGATGTATCGCGTTGTCGTTGCCCGCTAGTTTCAATATGGTTTTCTTTATTCTCAACGCCGGGAGTCGAACCGACGCATTTTGGTGCCAGCATTCACGCATTACCGCCGCCATTCCGATAATTGTCTGAAAATTTTATCGTCAATATTAGTTTAAATCATTTTATAATAACCTAAAAAAAAATTGAAAAGCATTTAATCAAATAGGCACTTTTGCAAGTCAGTTGCAGTTTCAAGTTGCAGTTTACAATAGTAAAGCTACCATTGGTTTGGACCTCCACGAGAAGAACCAACAAGAAACTCATAGGGTTTAATTTTTTTAGCGCCCAATTTACAATGGTTTGTTTGTTTATGCTTGCTAGTTTAAAAGGTACCAGATGGTGCTTGCGCAGAAGTTTTCATGCATCTTGTCTTTTATCTTAAACAAATTTCAGCATCGTATTTCCCATGTAATAAAAGCAAGGATGTCCGACTGAATACATGGATAAGATACCCACAGAAGCGGCTAACACTAGTAGAAGTAAATGTACCGGGCAGGGCTATATTTGACGAGTCCACATGTAATAATTATAACAGTATCAAAAACACTTACAGGATGGACGCCCAATGGTGGTTCGGGTCGGGCCCCTTCAACGCAGACAATCTTCCTCATATCTTCAAAGCTGGGATCGTGTCCCACCAGCTCGTAGAAGGGAGGCCGGTGCTCTGCAGCTGGACACACCCGCCTCACAACCTCCCACAGAACCAGACCGAATGCATATATGTCGCATTTGCAGTAGCAATCGAAGCTTTGAAGATTCATCCTGAAATTATGTTAAGATTTCTTTTAAATACATTTTCAAACGCATATTTAAAGAAGTGTATAAAATATTACGTCGACCTATTTCTGATCTGTTTCGACAACTAAATAATAGAACTATAACTAAATAAAAATAGTAGGAGTTAATGTATACCACACATACATATGATTTGATGTGGTTAATGCGTTGTCTGTAAAACTGTCTACAACATGTTAGTTCATACTTTAATTTCATAGATAGAAACCCGCATTTGAATGCATATATTCACAGAGTTTAAAATTTGCATATAGGGAAAGTATCTTTTTTATGTCTACTCGCAGTTGGCAGAGCGGCTTTACAGCTTAACGCGGGCATGCAAAGAATTTTTAATTTTGCTTTTCGCTGCGACTAGCGCAAGGGCGTCTCCGGTGAGACACGAACTTCAACTTGGGCCGCGGTGTATTCGCCTGAGGGGTCGTACGGCGATCTCTACATAGAACCTTGCTATCTGTTTTGGCTTATTACTGGCGGCAGTATATAATTTAAGTGTTAGCTAATGGATCATCCGGATCTTCATGTAAATGTTGCGGTTTGCGGCGCATTTATGTGGTCGGGAAAGGATAGTGGTGGTAGTTGATGATTTGACGCACCAAAAGGTTGGCATGCGTCTTAGCGTTGAGGAAAAAACGCTCAGTACTAGTTACTGAGCGTTTTTTCTATCTATCCAAGCGAAAGTAACATTATTTAAACTCATACATGTATTATGTGAATTGAATACGAATTTTAATGGTAATCTATGTTCCTTTGTACTTACGTCTGATCGAGCATCTCGGGGCTCATATATCTCTTGGTGCCTTGACGCGGGTTGTGCATCAAACCGGCCGCAACATGATGTCTAGTGACAGCCAACCCTAGGTCCGCAATACAGCACTCCCCATTGACCTTCACTAGGATATTCTTAGATTTTATATCTCGATGAGCTATGGCAGGTTTGCCCTGAAATTTAAGTACACATTTTAAAAATTGGATATAATTTTTAATAATTATAGGAATATATCAAATGCCTTTCACATTTGATGGCTCTTGGACTGAAGATTTCGTATTCCAGTATCGAGATATAAAAAGTTTTAATTTTTGGAAGTATGTATACAGAAAAGAAAATTTTATTTACCATGCCCTACCTTCCACATTAACTCACAGTACGTGACATTATAAAGTCTAAAATGTCAAATCATACAACCATTTTTTTAAAATTTTAAACAAGTCCAGTAACGAGACATTTATATAAATATTATAATAAAAATTCAATATTTTCAAACCTGCGTGCCATGTATATCCGTGTGTAGATGAAGTAGTCCGTTAACAATGGACAAACATATCACCATCATTTGCTGTCGACTGAGAGTTGTACGACTCAGGTGCTCGTAGAGAGAACCCAGGGGATGAAAGTGGGTTATGAGCCATAGCTGAGGAATAACATTTTACTATGAAATTACAACTATTTTTTTTATTCAATAGCAGACAACGGAGCAGATGACTCTCCTATATGGTAAGAGAACACCACCACCCACGCACAACCGCGCAATAGTCCGCGTATTGGTTCTGTTGGCATTTTTAAGGGCCTGCGATATCTTCACTCACTGCGAAACACAGTACAAGTACCGTTTCACGCTGAGTATTCCGTAAGCCCGTGGTATGAACATTTGCGTCGCTACCCGTTATACCATAAAAAACAAATGCTCTGAGAATCATATATAGTATACAATTCCCTATCAATAATGTGAGTTGCCATCATCAAACTTGACAAAGTTCACGTAAATTAACGGTTATTTATCAAATACTATCTTGACGCGTACATATTATTTTATTTTATTTAAGGCCGGCAAGGCACCCGCGGCTCTGTAAGGCCTGGGTTTATCCATGCGCGGAGGACCGCTTGTCCTAGATGAGCCTGCTGGTTTGCCACCGTTCATATAAAAAAAGGTAATGACAGTCCCGACCTGTGTACAACTATTCCGGCTGGTCATGTCGCTCCCGATATACGCTAGTATATTGTCGTGCCTGAGTAAAACGGTGCTGTATATCTCGGTCTCTCTCCGCCAGCTAGCCTCATCACGTGAGAAGAAAATCTTCACAGCCACACTGTCTGCGTACCACAGTCCACGCCAAACTTCACCGTAACGACCCTGGAATTACAATATAAAAGTATTTATTTTTATTCTGTAGCGGACAACGGAGCAGATATGTCTCCTATATGGTAAGAGAACACTGCCGCCTATGGACAACCGCACTTCAATCTCTCAGATACCCTCACTCACTCTGCGAAATACAGTAAAAGTACCGTTTCACGCTCAGTATTCTGTGAGCCCGTGATATAACTTCAAACGAGCCGGCCCCATCAGTGCATCAGCATATGCTTCAGCATGCCTTACCCACGGGTGAAGAGCAGTTAGAGTTACAGATAGAAATACAAACACTAATTATCTTGTATAGAACATAAAATTATAAATAAATATGTAATTTTTTAAAGGGCACATCTCATAAATTAATAATATCGAAATATACATAAATATTTATGGCCTAAATTATGAGTTATTATGTCCCAAAATGTAACTCAAAAATATTTTTGCTAAATACTGTACTTAACTAGAAAATAATTCATTTATTTTATTTCCTGGAAATTATTAATATTCAGAGATGTGCCCTTTCGGAAATTGCATATTAAAATATATTCTTAGCAGTTAAAAACATCTCTGAATATTAGTCACAAACAATTTCTCTATAGGCTATCTAACTGAAACACGACTACGCATATTACATATGAATATATAATATTTTGTTTTTAATAAAAAATATTGCAAATGGAGGCCATTTTATTTACTAATATGCAATATATGTACATTTTACACGTAAAATAGGCGCTTAGAAATTCGAGTTGCGGAAAATAGCCTGATACACCTATACCTACGGTACCTACTATGAATGTGAATGTGTACCTTTCCTATTCTCTCGATTAATGTGACCTGCTTGGCCAGAGTCCGCTGTACCATCAATGGAAGACCAGAACCAGAGCCACTACTCATAGAACTCTCTAGATATTCCCGCAGTGTGGAGTCACCAGCTGCGACCGCCCTCACTGCGTTTGTTGAACCTTCCATACCTTAAAGAAAAAATATATTAAAAATAAATCAATAGATGAAAGTTATAATTCTGATATGTAGATACTGATAAAAAAATAGGTTGATTTAAACATGCTAACAAATCATTTTTATATTGGAAGATTTTATCATTATTTTTTTTTAAATATCAGCACTTTCAGATTTCCTTAAAAATAAGCAAATAAATTTTATTTATTACCTAAATTACTGTACTGTATTGTACATAAACAATATAGTTGCAATAATGATTAAAAATATATAGAAATTAAGCAAACTTTGCTTCGGGTCCCATTCTGTGTTATTATTTTTTCTATAGCGGACAACGGAGCTCATGAATAATCGAGCCACAATCCAAGCATTGGTTGTATTTCCGGCTTTTTACGCCACTTAGACGGCATTTTAAGGGCCTCCGACATCCTCACTTACTCAGTGCAAGTACCGTCTCGTCACGCTGAGATTCTTACCTTCATAAAATGCACTCGTGACGGGAATATTCTGAGAGTTACTTGCAAAGTAGTTAAACTCTTTTCCTAACTTTTGGGCAGCTTGTAATACGCGCAATCTGAAATCAAGTATATTTTTATTAACACTAAATTTCTCCTCAATCCTTAACTTCCATTTAATTCATATGATTAATTTTTAATTAAGTTTCACAATAAATTTCTTAAGTTTGATTGTATTATTCAAATAACTTTAATATTTTATTAGACTAAGTATTTAGAAGTTAATATTGTTGATAAATACCTATGAGTTCTTCTCAAGACGAGTATAGCCATAGCAACTATAACACTAAAAATGATCACTGAAGCCAACACACTGACCCATAGTATCCAAGCATTTGCTGCTAAGGGTTCTATTGCTGTGTCAGCTGGTGACAATTCAGGAAAACTTCCATTGTTACACAGATCACCTTGACAGCAAGTTATATTTAACTGGCCAGCATGTCTTTTACGAGGTCTGAAAATGATTTAATGAATAAAATCTAAATAATACATATAAACTTCATCATCATCAGTCTATCAAGTCCCCTGCTGGACAGAGGCCTCCCCCAAAGACGCCCACCTATTACAATATTGGATGATCTGGATCCAGCGGTTGCCCGCGACTTTCATGAGGTCGTCCTACCATTGCGTGGAGGGACGTCCCAAGCTGCGTTTTCCAGTATGCGGTTGTTTTATTAGTTAATAAAAATAGTTACTAATTATTAGTTAATTATTATTTAGGTCTCATGTTTATTTCACATATATGTTGCTGCATGCTGGTCTTAGAAAATATAAATTATACACACCCCTGTGTATGCTGATTTGTATGACAAGTAAATTGATAATGATCTCTTCTTGTTGAGCACCCACGGCTATACCTTAATTCACCGTCTGAGGCTCTAACTGTCGATTTGAAACAATATAGTGCTGATCCACACACTTGCTGTGTGGACTCATCACAGTCTGGAGATTCACATTGATGACATTTATATCTATTGGATAATAAAAAATATAAATTAAAATACATAAGAAATTAAGTGATGTTTATTAGATTCTGTTAAGATAGGTGTTTAGGACACATTTACATGTCTCTATAATATATGTCCACTTATAATGTAAATGATGAGTCTTGCTTCCTTATCAAAATTTAACGTTAGAAATAAATTTATAAAATAATAAATAATAAAATATATAAATTTCTCAGCATTCAATGAAGTAACAATTGAGTTTAATTACAAACCTCTTCTGAAACTTTCTTCTCCTAAGCAGCAATAGGACCATACATAATATTACAATTTCTTACATTTGGTAAACATTAAAAAAGCTTTTTATTAAATTCTTAACCCCAAGAGAATAAATTTTACCTTGGATGATGGACTTTCTTCTTAGCCAACCTATCGTCCAGGAGGAGGTTGTCCCCTTGTGTTTGAATGCTAATGAGGTCATCTTCGTCAAAATTATCCAAACCTGTGAGGCCAGCTGGAAACAATTAGATAACTTTGTGACATATACAAACATCTTATATATATTATAATGTTAAATAGTTTCATAGACAATTAATAAAAAAAGTATTCATCTTAAAAATGCCAAATTATTGAATTACGAGTAATGCACTACCGTAATAAGAAAAACATGAGAAGAATGAATGAGAAGTTTAAATGTCCTTGAATATATTATCAAAATATAGACAAATATACAAAACTACAAGTTTAAACCAAGTTCTATTAGTAACAGTCACATAAGATATAAATTCTTAGTGCGACGTAGGTAATGAAAAACAATAATAAAACATGTTGAAAGATGCCAATGTTCTCATTTGCCACAATTACAAAATAATACAAACACGAAACATCACACATTTTTGAAATTATTTCTATAACATTAAATTACACTTTATTTTTGTTATTACTTACCATGACTAGCACTTATAAATAAAAATGTGAATAAATATGCTATAATGACAACGTCCGCCATTCTTCACTCATCATAACAAAGCTGTGAACAGATCAAATGAATTTCTTTTATATTGATTCAATATATTATAAAACATTTTATAAAATAATATTTTTTAAAAAACTAAAATTAGTGTTTTAAATTATTTATTTTATAACTTAAAATGGCTTTATATAATATTTTCTAAATGAGGAATTATATTTTTTATATCCTAAGTTGCGTTCAGAAATAATTTAAATCACCAAAAAGTTTATCAATCGATTCCTTGTTGTGTTTGTAATTTTGTTTAATATCGTGAATGAATAATATTCTGTTTATATATACTAATATATAATATATACACATATTTATACTAATATATAATATATACACATAGATAATTTATATAAAATTTATGATATTAATATAAATATTTATAAATTTATATAAATATATGTTTGTCTGTGAAATGTAAGATTTTTAAAATTATGTATTAGTTTAAATATAATTGAGTCATTTCACAATCAACAATTCACATAGTCTTATTTATTTATTTACTCTTCATCATATTTTATAAAAATATTTTTTTTTATTTAATGTAGATAACAGAATCTTTAATCTATATACCAAGCTAAAACTTTATGTTCATGTTGATTGTTTCCCTCTATGTTCTGTAGTCTTTGATTTTATTTTAAATATATCGGTTGACTGATAACTTGCTTGAAAGTTTTATTGTAGTTATTAGTTGCTTGAAACGTGATATTACTTAATTTATTATTTAATCACAACGTGGTTATTCAAAAATTAATTAATATCAAAGAAAAAGTATAAAAATGCCTAGAACGAAGCGGCCTGTTAAAAGACAAGATACAAGTGTTGAAACTGACGACACGTTTAAGAGATTGAAGAAATTAGGTAAATATAGTATTTTTTAGCACTTTAAACAATATACAAAACCTTAAGCAAAACTCGTATTAACTTTATTTTTGAGTTCTATTGTTGCCAGTTTAATAGCGCAAATCCTTTGGAGAATAATAGCAAATCGTGTTTTCAAAATCATCAATACATTTTAAATAACACGCTAATTATATTTTACAGCTAATGATATGAAATTGAAGATAGAGCCTAAAGCTCAAATGCAGATAAGAAATGTGGAGATTATCTTTAAAATAATGCTGGACTCAATGAATGCTAGTACCTTAAAGAAGACTATAGGTGAATTGGTGAGTATAAGAATCACATAGATATACTATTATTAAAATATCTACAACTTCTTAAAGAACCTCATTGCAGAATTTGCCCAATATGAAACTCAAAATGGTTTTAACAAATGTGGGCTATACAATTTTTCTGATCCCTTTAGCTGAGCTTGACACTGCTATAATTGTGTATCTATTTCACTATTACTTTTCTGCATATACAAGTTTTTTGTTCACTAGTGCTCCATAAATAACTATCAATTTAAATATGAAATGTTAAGTTGGGCTTTATTTTCAGAAAAGTGAATTAAATGTCAAAGAAACAACTACTAGAAAATCCAGAGTGACTGCATCAAGCCTTGCTACATCAAACGATGATGGTATGGTTTTGTATTCAAAAGATTTGTTCATTGCATTCTACTACTCCTTCCAAACTGATGCCATCTAAAATATAGCTACTGAATATCAGGGTCAGTTTTCAGACATACAACAATATCACTAGTAACCCAATAATTTTTTTTAAATTTATTTCAACTCATTAATTTTTCAATCAAGTAGTGTATATAATAATGAAGTATAACATATTAAAGGCCGGCAACACACCTGCGGCTCAGCAAGAGTTGGGGTGTCCATGGGTGGAGGACCGCTTTCCCTAGGTGATCCTCCTGCTCGTTTGCCACCAATTGCATTAAAAAATATATATTTTTAGTAAAGTCCTACTGAAACTGGTTTTCCTGCAGCAACCAAACAGCTTTCTGTCAGACACAAATTTTTAGTATAGTAAACTTTTTTAAATTTGATCATTAATTATAAGTATTTTTTTCTTAAAAAAAATAGTTATTTTTAGAATTGTAAGCTTTTTTAATTGTGTGGTAAGCTTGTTTGATATTTTTTCTATATTATCATGTAGTCACAGCCTGTTTCTTTCTTCTTACCTTAGGGCCATAATATCTTTTAAGTGTGTTGACATATTGGTTCATCTTCATTCTGTCATCACTCATCATTTCCTTGCACACAAGTTGAATATAGTAAGCCTTAGACTTCTAAACATTACATTAATAATAATAGTAAAAAATAGAAAAGCCATTTAATTAAGAAATCATGATTTTATGATATCTGTAAAATCTATGTTTATGATGAATCTGACACTACCGACAATGACTAAATGTAGTCAGATAATAAATAATACATGGATAAATACGGTTTTATCTACGATTTTCATTTCCACTTTTTATACCATGTAACATCATTTCATTAATTTCTATTAATGGCTTCTTCATGGGTTTTGGTCAGGCTTTGGGTCCGAATACCTCACGGACAATTCATCCCAGGGCTCCGGGGGAGGAGGTGCTATGAAAAAAAATTGTAAGTTTGCACTTTTGAACAAACTAATGCCTTAATTAATGGGATGTAGAAGCTTTTACATAAGAACTAATGAGAGTTGCCTAAAGATGTTAGCATGCTAGTGGTATATTTACAGTTAATATTCTCTGTTAATACAAATAGCACTACTATTTAATCACTTGCTAATTCTAGACATTATATCTTTTGTAATAACTTGCTTTTCATTACTTATTGGTAATTTTTTATTATTATTTTTTATATTATAGCAGACAACGAAGCCGTTGGGCCTCCTATATGGTAAGAGAAAACCGCCACCCATGGACAATAGCGCCACAGTCCAGGAATTGGTTGTGTTGTCGGCTTTTTACGCCGGCACTTTTAAGGGTCTCCGGTATCGAACATAAAGCAAGATTTGGTCACTTATTTAATTATTGAAGATTTTTATCATTTTTAACCGATTTTAAAAACGAATAGATTCCTGTCTTTACAAAAACACTAAATAACACAGGTTAATATATCTTATCTTCTTATTCTTGTTATTAATATAGGTTTTATGAGAAAACAATAATTTTAAATTTACAATTGCCCAATGTGCGAACAATGAGAAAAACTCAGGTTAAATAGGCAGATTAACCTCTTTTATTAGGTTACAGTCTTATTTCAGGACATGTCATAGTATTTATTTTTTTATAGGGATTTTGTCGTAAATCTACGATATATTAAACTGTAAAGTTTGTAAAAAAATTGCAGTGCCCCCATCATCAGCGACTAAATCAGTCAGACGATCTCGGTCAGCTGAAACCTCTGCCCGATCTACCGTGAAATTCTCCCGTCCGACGGCAACACAACGTCGACGCAGCAAGAGCGTCTTTCGCACTCCAGCTTATAACAGGAACGCACAAGTTATATATCCCGCCATTACTCCTAAGGTATGCCAGAATAATTAATTTATATAAGTAATACTATAATAATATATAGGTACAAATATCCATAATAAGGTTGTGAGAGCCTCGTAGCCTCGTAATGGTTTTAAAAAATGTACCATTTAGCGAGAGGTATCGTCTTCGAACCCGGTCCAAACAGTTATAATTTAATTCATAATTTATTCGGTCTCTGGAAGAGTTTGACAGTGGTTGGGCGAGTGACTTAATACTGTCGCACCTGTGGGAGAGTACTGTGTTTCGCAAAGTGACTGACAATATCAGATGCCCTTAAAAAGTGCCGCTTAAGCGGCGTAAAAAGCCGTCAATACAACCAATACACGGGCTGTGGCGCGGTTGTTCATGAGCGGCGATATTCTCTTACCATATAGGAGACCAACCTGCTCCGCTGTCTGCTATAGTAAAAAAAATATATAATAAAGGCGTAAGGAGTGATCTTTGGAACCACTGAACCAATCTTTAAAATTCTTTCACTCGTTCGCTACAACCGTAGTCGACAAAACCGTTAGCTTTTAACTAACTGATGCATTTTTTATGTTATTGTTAATTTCTTTTGTAAATAATATCGGACCGATGTATTGTTTAGGGGTTAGAAAATGGCGTGTTAACGCAAATTGTGAGCAAATGTTCTGGTAAATATTTGTAAGGAAATGACTAAGCAGGGTTGATGGTCAAGGTATGAACGAATAATATTGTTAAATGTAGAAAAAAAGCAGCAGTTCTCAAGCTCAACCAACTTCGACAAAAGACGTATCTCTTTTTTTTTATTGTAGCATATGAAATATATAATATAATTAAATTCACTACCCCATACACAAATAGAAACCTTCATTGTGTGACTAACATAGGAATGGCTAGGTATATATTGACGCGAAAAGTGAAAATTAAAACAGTCGAACGATAATGTTTCTTACGAGCGCTGCCTAAATGTAAATGACGAAATCCAGATAGTTTTCAGTTAGTTTATATCAATCAATGTAGACAGGTTTATTTAAGATTTGAAAAGACTAAAAAAGGCATGTATCTTTTACACTAACCAATCAGGTTTCACTTTTTATTCTACAGCGGACAACGGAGCAGGTGGGTCTCCTATATGGTAAGGACACCGACGCTCATAAACAACCTCGCCACATTCCGCGCATTGGTTATGTTGCCGGCTGTTTACGCCGCTTAAACGCTTAAACGGCCCCCGATATCCTCAGTCACTCTGCGAAACATAGTACAAGTACCGTTTCACACTGAGTATTCGGTGAGACCGTGGTATCACTTCGGACGAGATGGCCCAATTAGTGCGTTAGCATATGCTTCAGCATGGCTCTCCCATGGGATTCATGAAATTAACTTTTAGTGCTTTTTCAACACTTAACGATAGTGATATATGATTGAGTTGCAGAGATTGTTAATGCATATAAAAAGTCCTCGATAGCATATTTAATATAACTTTCAAAATTTATATGCCAAAACACGCCATGATTTTATCAGGTTAGAAATATTCTAAAACTTTATAAAACTATTATATTTTGTATTATAATCTTTGTTTACACGTAGATACTGTAAGAGTATACAATTTTTAAATATAAATTTCAGGTGACGCCACACACGCCTTTAACGGTTCTACGTCAACCACGGCAGGGAGAGATGGTCGTATCGATGGCGGGGTCACCGGTCATGGTGCCCACTTGTGCTTATGCGTGAGTGTCTTTGACTATTAGAAATCAATTAAATATATTCATCATCGTCGGCCTATTAAAGTCCACTGCTGGACACAAGCCTCCCCCAAAGACGCCCATTGAGCGATCCATATGTGTTCCACCCGCTCTCAGAAGCTCTGTAGTGGTAAAGGTTTTTTGTACTTTTAAGTAAAATAAAAAACATTATTTTCATTGCAGTATGCAGCCAGATGAGAAAGCCAACTGCAACATCCTACTTCAAGACGGCACAATGCTGTCACTACAGCCCAGGCAGCTTCGGCAGTCGCAGGCCTACATACCATTTTCTCTCATGGACAACAAAGTCTTGGGTCAGCTACAAACGCTCCAAGAGAACCTTAATAAGGTTGTCCAACTCGGAAAAAACGCAATGAAGTGAGAGATTTATTTCTCCGCTCACTAGATGGCGCCACTCTCACGTATTGCCGGAAGCGATGAGTGTGATTGTACATATTTTCTCTTTTTGGGAGCGTAATCAGAATAGTACAATTTATAGACTGTATGTTATCCAATCATTACTTTATACAGCGAGATGCAAGAGTTGTTATGAAAAGATTCCTTCACATATTTGTATTAATCTAATTACGAATCATTTTAGTAAGACAATGACTCCACATGAGTTCTGAGAGCTCACTATCTTACTCGCACCCACCGGATGATGGGAATAGTCGTGCATTAAGTCTTGGAATAGTCTTTATGCAATTGAATAAATAGTTACTCGGACCTATTAGTACTGCTGATAATTTAGAACTTTTATAGTAATAGAACAATTTATTCTTTGACTCGACTGGAAATTTATTCTTACACGAAGTATTTTTTGTAACTAGTTTATGTACGACGATGTTTGCTATAAATATACATAGCTTTAATAATTATGAACTCAATGTTTTTTTAAAGATAACTGCGTGTGCCTAATTTTTTGTGAGAATTCACTGCTTTTGGTGCAGCCTTTTAAGTGTGACGATATAACAAAATTATGTCAATTATTACGAGTACTGATTTTTTAAAAATATTCCTCGCAGTTTACTAGTATACTCATATTTGACTTCATGCTCATTATTCCATCTTTCTTAGTATACAAAAGACTATTTTTGTAGGTTTATGAGTATTTCGTTAAATTTTCTTCTAAATAGACGCTAGTAATATTATTAAAACACTAGTGTACAAAATAGTTTTTAAATATAAAATAATGTATTAATTTGCGATTTATTGTAGTCAATCACCTGTTTTTGTAATAAAATAAAACTTATAAGAAAATGGTATGAACTTTTTACTAAAATTCCAATTTATGACAAAAATACATATCCTAATGGTAAGTAAAACTATTAAAATTAATAAAAATTATTAGAATTTAAAAAAAAGTAAGATTTTATAAATTCATATATGCACGCATAGGATGTCTCGTGGCAGACTTCCAACTTAAAGCTTAAATATTTTTGAAAGCGTTGTTCGAGAGACGGGGCAAATGTTTAGTCACGATGTTGCAGTACTATTATAGTCTATCATAGCAATCCGGCCAATATATCATATAAATGAAGGAATTTATAGTGCGAGAAGTGAACACTATTGCCACGCGTCGCTCTTAATGTCGAGAGATTCAGTAAATGTGTACATCGTGACGGACTATATTCGATGGCATCATCTTTAAAAAGTCATCTTTCACCCGTGGGAGAGCCATGCTGAAGCTGACGCACTAATTGGGGCGGCTCGCCCGAAGGGATGCCATTAGGTCACAGAATACTCAGCGTGGAACGGGACTTGTACTATGTTTCGCAGAGTGATTGAGGATATCGGAAGCTCTAAAAGTGCCGCTTATAAAGCCGGCAACACAACCAACGCGCACAGTGGCGCTATTGTTTATGGGCGCCGCCCATAAACAATAGCGCTCTCAATAGTATTCTCTTACCATATAGGAGATCCACCTGCTCCGTTGTCCGCTATTGAATAAAAAGTAAAACCTGCATGTGTGAAGTTTAATTTTACATGCAATAAATTATTTTTTCTAACATCTGACGTCTTTATTTCATTTAGAAGTTGTAAATCTACTACGGGACACCTACATAAGGAAATCGTGTATAATTTTATTAAAAATTATTAATCTTTATAGCTGCCACATTTCTGTGCGTAAGTAATCACATATCCAAGTTTTCAAACTAATTGATATTTTCAAAATTTTCGATTCAATTGCGACTGCTATTTTGTTTATAATCACTATATAGACCTAACTGATAATCTCATAATTTTTTTCATATACAATACAAAAAGGCTAAGAATGCAAGTAAATTATCCTTTTCATACGGATGGAATATACTGCGTATGAAAAGTTTAAAAGCTCAAAAGTTATTGTATATATCAAAATACAAAAACAAACGATATATTACAAAACATATATTAATATCCATACTTCCCAAGCGTCTGCTCAACTTCTTTAACATATTTCTCAGACACTTTCTGCCGCCTCATCTCAGAAACCTGAAAACATTTTCAAAAAACCATACATAATTTGTAAACATCTCCAAAGTTATATTATGTAGCTGTTAAGGGAAAATGAGTAGAAACCGAAGAAAATAGATAGATCTGTGTCAACTATATATTGGTTTTTTGACTTTAAGTCATGCTATACCCATAATTATGAGCTCACCTTATGTTTAATGATTTTCCTTTCGTATTTATCTTGTTGCTCCTGTTCCATGCGCAGTGCCACACCCTCATTGTGAACTTTCTCACGAAGATCAGCTCTATAATAATAAATAATTAGGTACCTATATTATCGAGTTAAACTTTATGCTGTAGCGGACAACGGAGCAGGTGGATCTACTATAATGGTAAGAGAACACCGCTGCTCATGGAAAACCGCGTCACACTCCGTGCATTGCTTGTGTTGACGGCCTTTTACGCCGGTTAAGCGGCATTTTTAAGAGCCTCCGATATCCTCACTCACTAAGCGTAACACAGTAAAAGTACCGTTTCAAGTAAAACTACCATCTCACACTGAATGTATAGGGAACCCGTGGTATCACTTCAGACGAGCCGGCTCAATTAGTGCGTTAGCATACGCTTCAGTATGGCTCTCCCACGGGTGATCGAGTTAATAGTAAATTTTACAGATTGGACATTCATATACACAATTTTACTTGCATTATTAGCGCTTCAAAGCATTAACGTAATTTTTTAAATATGATTTCAACTTGATTATTAAAAATAAACTGTCCAATAATAAAAACAATGGAAAAATAATTAAAATAAATACTGTAATAACTGCTCCTACCTGGCTCTTTCTTTGTCATTGATCTGCTTCATAATCTCTTGTCTGTGTCGTTCGACGCGAGCCTTGCGTCTATCGTCGAGCTAAAAATTGTTAATACGGTTAGCTAAGCCCAATAGACAATACGGTTGAAATGAAATATGGAAAAGTGGAAAATATATTTTACGTTTATTTAAACAACAATATCAAAGACATAAAAGACAGTAACACAACGGACCAATGAAAATCACATTATTGTAGTTCACAGATTACTCAGCGGGTTTTTCGCTGAGTGAATGGGAATATCGGTCATAACTCAACCAATGCATCGCAGTTGTCCATGGGCGGTGGTGATCTCTTACCAAATAGAAGCGTTTCCAACAGTTGACTTTCTACAAGAATCTACATGTATGTTTAATATTTCGTTTCAGGATCCTGGTGAATAATATACCTCCTTCTCTTTTCTTATAAACTCCTCGTTCTGCCTCGCCGCGTTGTTGAAACTCTGCTCGTCCTTGGCGATCTCACGGGCAATCAGCCGATGGATGTCTGTTATCTGAACAAGAGGACACAAAGTGGTAAATATACCTAAACAGGTTCGGTTCTCAATATTATTGTAAATAAGTAGAGCGATAGTAGGAGGCGACCAGGTCAAGCGGTTCTCCGTCCAGAGACACCCTCGGCCTTTGACAAGTCGCGGGTGCGTTGCCGGTCTTTAAACAAACCTGCTGCACTCTGCCTTCGTGCAATCTTCGTATCTCACGGTTCCTCTTGATAGCAGCCTCTCTCTCCTTTCTGCGGCACTCTCTCTCCACGTCCTCCTGAATCTTCAGATTTCTTATACGTTCCAACTCTTCCTTCAACTCTTGTTCCGCCTGGCGTCAACAAAGAAATATTTGCCTGTTCATAATTTAGACTGACGTAGATATATTATGTATATATAATACATACATATAATATGTTATATATATATATATATATATATAATACTCAAACATGTGTTACCTAGGTGACGCCATACTAAATATCCATCATCACGTTTTAATAGGAGTGCCTCCCGAAAGGATAATAACCGTATGACTGGCAGCAAATAGTCTGCAAAAAGAAATAATAGGAGATATAGAGGATTCTTAAATATACCTTCTGCGCTTTAGCGATGTGATCGATTCCCTTCTGTTTGGCCGCTTTGATCGCCTCTTGTTCGGCTCGGTTTCGAGCCTCACGTTCTTGTTTCTGTTTGATGAAGTTCGCGATGCGGAGATCCATAATTCTCTCCTCTTCGTTCTGAACTTGTTTGTAGAATAACAGCTCGGCATTGCCTATTACGTACAAAATATAGAATCTAATTTAAATGTAAGCTTTAATATAAAATACTTTTTGCAAAATATAGTTTATTTTACGACTTTTAATTGCGTTTAAATGTAAAAATGTAAAATTTAATTTAAATATTGTTTTTTTTATAGTATAGCGGACAACTGAGCAGGCGGGTCTACTGTCTACCATAGTAAGAGAACACCGCCGCCCAAGGACAGCCGCGCCAACACAACCGCATAACCGATGACGTATGATACACAATGTTATATGTCATTCGAGCAATATATTATGTGGTGCAGATTATTCATAGTATTTATATAAAATTGACTACTTTTATACGCGTATCTAAATATCGAATCTAAAAGAGACATTCCTAAAAATCGCGCAGAAAAATTTCACTTTACATATCAATATTCAGAGAATCGTAAGTTTTCATATTGTCTCATTTAACCTATGTTGTATGCACTTTTTTAATTTGTTATATCATTCGAAATATCGTAAGCATCATTTAATTAGAAAATATATTAATATTTAATATTTGTTATATAAATAACACAATTACACTTACTCAACAATTATATCAACACTATTATTCTCTAATAATAATATATTAATTTAAAAAAATATATATTTTTATTTATAATATCATGGCAATTTCTGGTACCTATGATAAAGAACATAAGAATATAATTTCACACGACCTTGATCCAATATCTCCTTGAGTTTTGCCTGCCGTCCATGTTTTTCCTTTAGCTTTTGCGCCTCTTCAATTTGCATTGCGATGTTCGATTGATTGACTCTAATACTCTCTTCTTCTATGCGTTCCGCCTCCATTATCTAGAGGAAGCATGTAACCTTAACATCAAATTTATCCATCCTCCCAAATACATGACCCAATAACAGACAAGAAAGAAACCAACTAGAAATACTAAAAGTATTCATTTACATAACCCTCCCATCAAAAAACCCCAAGTAATAAATAAGAGATTATTAAAAGCGTGAAACTTACACGACAAAGACAAAGATAAAATATTAGTTGTTAGGATATAAGAATAATAAACTATAGCGTAGGAAATTAATTTAGCGACCGATTTGAAAATGAAACAGCAATACAGAATTAAAAACAAGAAAATAATTACGCACATAAGAAAACAAGAAATCGTTAAAAGTGTTAAACGCATTTATCACGGTGAATGTTCGGAGGAGCTGTTGGGATTGATACCTGCTGCTGAATTTCACCATCGAACATTAAGGCAGAATACAAAGTGTCATCGCTTTCACCTCGATGTTTCTCGTTCCACAACTGACCGTTTTTTAAGGTATTTTGTGACGCGCACCAATTCTCTGTGGAATCAGCTTCCAGCGTACACATTCCTTAAAGGCTGGCAACGCATCTGCAGCTCTGCAAAGGCTAGGGGTGTCCATGGGCACTCTGCCTCTCTCTCTATCATCTGCCACCGTTCATATAAAAAAACTTAAAATAAAAAGATACAACAATCCTATATAAATTAAAAAAAACTGTTAAAGGACGTCAGTCTTATTAAGCATAGTATAGTGTTAGTGATATTAAAAATGATGTCGCGTCTTGGGAGTAGAATGTTCATGCCAGAAATACTCAGAGAATATTTTTGTAATAATTTAAGTATCACACGGAAGCCAAAAAGTTACACCCATTGAGTTTTTAATGTCACTTCACACTAGAATGTTTACGGCTTACGTTTGAAAATAAATCAAATTTAAATATATTAAACCTTGGCAGTCTCGTGCGCCTTGATTTGTTCCTTGAGCGCGGCAAGATTTTGCAGACGGAGGTGGTGTCGTCTGTCCTCTTCAGCTTCAGCGCGTGCTACTGCAGATTGCCGATTCTCTTCCATCACAGAGTCCAGTCTGTACAAGATTTTTTTACTAGTATAGCGGAAAACGCAGCAGGTAGGGTCTCCTATATAGTAAGAGAACAACGCCGCTCAAGAACAACCGTGCCACAGTCCGCGTATTGGTTATGTTGCCGACTTTTTACGCATTTTTAAGTGCTTCCGATATCCTCACTCACTCAGCAAAACATAGTATAAGTACCGTTACACGCTGAATATTCTGTGAGTAGGTTGTGTCACTTCGGACGAGCCGGCCCAAAAATAATCTGGATAAAATAAATTAAATCAAAATAGTGAATTAACAGATGGACGCAAACTATTTTTCTATGAGTCATCATATCATCCAAATTTCATAAACTTTTCACCATTACAGATCACTAAATTCTTCCGACTTCTTTCAAAGAGCTGGAGGTTTATTTTCATTTAGGTAAATAAAAAAAATAGCCACTTTAGTGAAACTTTAGGTACTTTAGTGAAATAAAACTAAAATAATGTGAAGGATGCTCTTGTTAGGCCTCAATTATAAACATACTAAATACTGAGCTGCTACGTACCCTAGGATATTATGGACCCGTAAGAGATCCGTGGAGTCATTTAAAGAAAGCCAATAATAGATCTAGGTATTACGATGTTTTGTTTGTAAGTGACACGTATTACATCCTCTTTTGTATCGATCATTTAAACAGTTCCAATGTAATGCTAGTCTCATACAAACCTTCGCTCTTCCTCTTCTAGCTCCTTCTTAATTAGATCCTTTTCATTAATCTGGGCATCTCGTATGGCGTGACATTTGGACGCTAATATTATGCGATTGCATAGTCGCGGGCCTTGCATGTTGTCCGCACGAAATACTGAAAAACAATGTGCTCATATTACAATTTTTTCACTCGTGGGAGAGTCATGCTGGTGCACTAATTAGACCCGTTCATCCGAAGTGATACCACGGGCTCATAAAATATTCTGTATGAAACGGTAGGTACTTGTACGGTGTTACATAAAAAGCCGGCAACAGAGCCAAACCGCGAAATGTAACGCGGTTGTCCATGGGCGGTGGTGTTCTCTTACAACATAAGAAACCCGCATGTTCCATGTGAAATCACAAATATAAATTGAATACGGATAAGTACACAAGCGCTCTTAAGTTTCTGTATAATTAATATTATTTTTTCAACTAACATTCAGCCCTGGATAACGTATGTGCAGCTTGATCCGGTCCCTCCAACTCAGCGGCTTCCGCGCTACCCGAGGAAGCTTCAGCACCAGGTTGTGGCTTTAATTGCTCTTTGAGCATTCGCTTTCGCTCTTCAGAGTCATGTGCGGCCTTTTGTACCGCTGCTTCTTGCGCGTGCATTGCTGCCAGTTGCTCTTCCTGGGTTACTATCTATAGGAATTCCTTATATATTCTTATATATATATAAGATAAGGTATAATATAAGGTATATATATATTACCTTATATCTGCGGCAGTCACCTGGTTAGATCAACTATTTGATCGAATGACTAGCACGTTCATTGTATGACGACATTAAATTGAATGACTAAAGTACAACTCGTCAAGTTGTTGAATGTAACGTTCACCGTCTTGACTGAACCTTATTTAAATAGTCGTTGAATGAAATATAAGCCCGAAATATATTTAGGTTAGGTTAGGAATACTTAAATCCATCCTCTCACACTATTTTCTTACGAAAAAGCCACTTTAAAGTAAAATTAATCACAAAAATATTAATACAGTTCGAGAAACTAAACAGTTTTGGCTTTATTTAGTTTGCGTATGTACAAGTACTGTAGTAGTGTAGAGTGTACTGTACCTACTACCTACTTACACCAAAACCGAGTTATAACATTTTGAGTGTTAGTAAAATTTCTATAACTTTAGTTTCATTGTCACCTCCTTAATTGTTTTTGTCAATATCATTAAATATATAAACTTTCACTAACGATATGTTACTTAATTGTGTCGATATAAAGCTGTAATTTCATATACATTTCATATGATTAATAGGAATTATTTGATTTAACTCATGGCTTAAATGTTTGTATGTAATCTAAATTATTTACTAGACTTACCCTTGCTTGCTTTTTCAGTCTTGTATATTCAGTCTCATTCATGACTGCTGGATAAAAGTTGGGCTCGGTTTTCGGCACCAAGAGCGCCCGCCACCCACCTATCTGTGGTACCAGAGTATACTCGTGTTTCGGCTCTTCGCATTTGTGTATAAGGACGTTGTTTATCGGAAATTTTAAACGACATTCTGATGGTCTGAAATACATGCAAAAAGTGAATAAAAATGAGCGTTTTTAAGACATTTTGTGCTACCTTCTGACACCGTGATCAGCTACATGTAAAGGTATTTCCAAATCATTTCGATTGGAAGAACGGTGGGAAACTTCCAAAAAAGGGCGTACCTATTCCATAGTTGTCCATATAGGCGGTGGGCCGCTTAGCCTCAAGCTTGTTAGCACCTTTGCCCTTTTATTTTCGTAAAAAAGTATATTTTTATGAAATTTAATTGTCTGTCTCTAAATTATTTATAATAAAATAAGAAAGTTAACGATAGTCTGATATGATTCTAGAATATCTGGTGATTTTTTTAAATTTAGCATTATTAAAAACTAAATAGTGCTGAACAAATTCGTCATTTCGTACCTATGCATCTGATAACAGCCTTGTTGACTTCCTTTACGAATACAATGGTATTTGATTCCTTCATGAGGATTTTTTGTAGGTGGAACTTTTGGCATTATGAAGAATTTTAAAATAATTATTATAAAAAGCAGTTTAAATTTCAGTATCCTTGAAATAAATAACTGTTGCTTGGAAACGGTTTAGACTAAATATAGGCATCTCAATAAAAAGTATAGTAAATATTTATTAAGGAGTCAATCTTTGTGATTTTACTATAAAAATAATGAAAATAAAGGATCATTTATACTAATTTTAATCATCATCCTATCATTTATACTATTTTATACTAATAATACATAGCGTACAACGGAACAGGTGGGTCTCCTATATGGTAAGAGAAGACCACCGTCACGGACAAGCGCGCTACAGTCCGCGCTTTGACTGTATTGCTGGCTTTTTATGCCACTTAAGCGGGAAAATTTAAAGTTTCTCCGATAACCTCATTCACTCAACGAAACACTGACAGAGAAACAAGTGCTGTTTCACGCTGTGTATTCTGTTTATATAAAGCAATGTCAAAACTAAAATTGAAGTCAGAGATGACAGCAGCTGACAGAAACCGGCGCCCAGATACAAATTACGAAATTCGAAATTTTGTTACCATCAGCTGTTAAAGTGCCTTCAATTTCAACAAGCAATTACAAAAAGACAATAAATAAAACAGACAATTTATTTTATTAGATAACTAGTTAAGATTTAAGAATTTAGTTTCATCATTGAATCAATCGTATATTATCACGCAATATGCTATTTACATTGGAGTATTTACATTAATTCCAACCAGTCACGTTTGTCTTCATTAAAATTCACATAATTCAATCCAGCAGTGAGTTTCTGAACTTTAGCTTTATTTTCATGTATAATTAATGAATCAAAATTATGTACAGAAAGTGCAAAAGTATAGAAGAAGTGAATAATATTAATATTAAAAGAAACTATGGAGGGAAGTGAAGCTGTAAAATCTCCTTTATCCGCTTATGCAGCGCCTTTTTTCGTATGTATATTTTTATCTAAATCATATTGAAATATCTTTTGATTGTTATTGAATCTCAACATTTTTGGTGCTATTAAAAAAAGACAAGATATAATACATTATTTATAGGTTATAGATCTCGTTAAAATAAATCTATTAGTCAGATAGACACATAGTGTCTAAAAAATATCTAATTAACTTAGAAATACATTATTAAATAGCATATTGCAAGCTTAAGTTATTATCTCTCACAAGAGTAATGGAATTAAACTTTTCACAATAATTGCATAAGTTTTTTAACAACATATTATTATTTTCTTATACTCACAGGCAGGTGCAATTGCAGGATTATCCGTAGATGTAGCATTATATCCTTTAGACACTCTAAAAACAAGATTGCAAAGTCAACAAGGGTTTTATAAAGCTGGAGGTTTTAAAGGTGTTTATAGAGGTAGGTACAGTCTACTAGGTTCAATGTATTTAAAATTTTATTTCTCAGTAAATTTCGAAAACCTTTTCATTCAGGAATTATCCTTTATATACTATAGAGATTTATATTGCACATTGCAGTTATAACTAGAATTAGATTTTTTATTAAAGATGTTGTTTGATTCAAATTACTATGATATTTTCATCTGTTCTTAAATACATCAAAGAAAAGGTATAATAGATTAAATTTATAGTAATATTTTTATTACTTTTCAGGTCTTTTAACTGTAGCCTCATCATCAGTGCCAACAGGAGCATTATTTTTCTTGTCATATGAAACAACCAAGTCTTTTGCGACACCCTTAGTTGCACCGCAATATGTGACATTAGTTCATATGTTTGCTGCCAGTATTGGTGAAATAGTAAGTACAAAACATTGTATACTGTATGTTAGCATGTATAAAATAAATCTTGTTCGAAGTGGGAAGGGTGTGTATTTTAGACCATAATTTAATTATTCACTATAATATTATTTACTAGAATAGCCGATTAATACCTGGTTGC
This sequence comes from Delias oraia, assembly GCA_018230265.1. Taxonomy (NCBI): domain Eukaryota; kingdom Metazoa; phylum Arthropoda; class Insecta; order Lepidoptera; family Pieridae; genus Delias; species Delias oraia. The sequence goes on from DWCF01000475.1 coordinate 29,073, forward strand.
CATAAATACCTGCTATATATCTGCATCTATATATTGATAGTTTCATGCTGGTTATTTGTATGTATAAGTATTTAATTATTAATAATTGTATAAGTGTATGTTGTACCTTAGGATGATGGATATGCAAATTAAAATTTAATATTATGCTATATATATTGTTAATTTACAGTTGGCATGTGTCATCAGAGTCCCGACAGAAATCGCAAAACAGAGGAAACAAACATATGTTGGAAAGGGACAAAAGAGTAGTATTAAAATACTAGCTGAGGTTTGTACCCAATCTTAGAGTGTAAAATCCCTAAATGGCCTGCATTTACATACAAAACTATCATACTAATATTATAAGAATGGACTTAGCTTTTAAAACCATCCAAATCACTAATTATAATAAATTTATCTTAAATTTTAGGAGATTTGGCTAGGAAAATAAGTGAACTGACTTTGTATTTAATCAAATGAAAGAATGCATCTATGTTTATAGATTTATATAAATTTGGTTTTTATACATTTTGTGCTAATAATAAATTATGTATTAAATAATTTACTTAATCTAGATTTTATACTCTGAATTTTCAGGCATTCCGCACGGAAGGCTTTCGGAATGGTCTATATCGTGGCTTCTTTTCTACGGTACTGAGAGATCTGCCGTTCAGTTTTATTGAACTGCCACTATGGGAATTTCTTAAAACACTTGTGAAGGAAAGGAATGAAGGGCAGATTACCAATTTTCAGGTAGGTTAATTCTAAAATTGCATCAAATTTATATATACATTGACTGTATTTCATGATAATTTGGTTTCGATAGTGAACAACTAAATGTTGGCGTGACTTCTATCAAGCAATCAATTCTAACCTTTTTTTTCGAAAAGTTCACAATTGAAATTGTAATCTTCAGTTTGTTTTCGACATTTAGAAATTGATAGTTCGGGTCCTGATTTCATTCTTTAGCAAGAGAAGTATGAATGCGATATGCCCTTAAACCTACCCTCTCGCGCGGGATTGAAGATTTGGGTCATCGCTCGGATTGTCCGCCAAAGAGTCGCGAACCGACGATGAGAAACCATGTGACCTTGCACTAGGGGAGATGCTCTGATGCTTATTAGTATGGCCCATCACCATATTACTGTGTAGACATGGACTCTCCTAAATTGATAGTTTGTAGCTGCAGGGCTATGAAATAAGTGTTTGGGGATAACTGTTTTAGGTATATTTCTTTTTGGTGCACAAAGACATTGGCTTATAGTTTTTTTATATAATTTCAGAGTGCTCTGTGCGGTTCTTTAGCAGGTGGTTTTGCAGCGGCTGCTACGACACCGCTCGATCTTGCCAAAACGCGTATAATGCTTGAAGAAAACTACGCTGATACTAGAAAATTAAAAATAAAACCCATTTTAAGTGAGATTTACTCTGTAAATGGATTCAGGGGTCTCTTTGCGGGTGTAATGCCGCGTCTGACCGGCTTTATGATCGGTGGTTTTGTGTTCTTCGGGGCTTATGATGACGCTAAGTCGTTTTTCACACGTCATTTTGATAGGTAGCATTTGCTGTCTTGCTCTAAGTAAAAGTTAGGCATAGAGATGGATATATTGTATAATTGGACTGTTAAGGAAGGGTTCTTGAGTGAATTGGGGGCGCACAAAGTCAATACTTTATTGAAGTTTCAAAGTATTAATACGGTTTATAAACAAAGATTAGAAATTTATATTACATATAATTGTTTCAAAATATGTTGCCTTATTAGTTTTTAAACAATAAATGTATAAAGGTACGTTACATTCGTATGTATTGTAAAATTTGTTATCGTTTTATGTAACCTCATAAACTCAAAAGTTCCTCGATTTCGTTATTATTTATGTGTAGTTTAAGAATGGATAAAATAAATATTGTTGATTGCGAAATGTTTTAAAGTAAATTATTTGTTAGAAATTAAGATACAATCCCTTTAATTCTACAATTTAACAATTTGTCTGCTAAACATTATTATATATGAAATTATGTCTGGAAAATATGTTCTTAAACAAGTGGTTATGCGGGAAGTATAGAAGCAATATATCATTTTGAAAAATGGATATATTAAATCAATTTTCAAACAATAATTATTTATTTCTCATATACATATTAAACGATTATTTATAATACATCTCAATACTTTACATAATATACATTCAATTCTACATCTAAATAGGGGATTTCTGGGTGCGATCAATGTTTTACAAAAATAAAACCTTTAAATCGATCACATCCAAAACTTATTAAAACATTTAGAATTTCTGATAAATGTGCAAAAATTAAAACTTTATTTTCAAATCTACTGGACTAGTAGGCCCTTGATACGAAAAAATAATGGTTTCTTATCATTAATAAATTAAAGGTGGCTTTGCATTTAATAAAAAAAAATGATCCATAAGGAGCAACATTCATAACGAAGAAAAGATATACTGTATTATGTACAGAAATACATCATCATCATCATCATCAGCCCATCTAGGTCCACTGCTGGACATAGGCCTCCTCCAAAGACGCCAGAAATACATAAATAAATACAGAAATACATAATAATATATAATTATTTTCTTACTAAAAAGAAAGAATTCCGCAGCCTTGCCAAAATATTCTTTAAAATTTAATTTCATTACTTTTAAACTATTTAATCAGTAACTTGGTTCTGGTCACATTGTTTTGTCTATGTCTACATAATGCAAAACTCCATAGATTACCCATCATGTTCTGGAATACACAGATAATTTGTAGCAGTTGTATAGAATAAAATAACTAAACTAACTATAGAAATACAGGATAAACAAAAAGATCTCAAAGAATAGACATGGACTTAATATAATATAGATAGTTAAACTCAATTAGGCGCGCGGCGCTTTGTGTAATGTTTGTAAATAAATAACTTTAGTTTGTGTTAACGCGGAAGCCGTCGTCCGAGAAATATGTGGTCTTATCGCTTTTACTTATGCTTCACGAAAAAAATGTTTAAGGAGACGGGTAAATTAGATATATAATTGACATTGAATATGATTCTTTATACGAAAATATATATCCTTGTTGACATTTACGTATTATTGTTTTAGACTCGAGATACCATTGCTAAGGTACATTTATGAAAAAGATGCGAGATATATTGGAACTAGAAAGTGATCCAGTTTGCAGTGCATCCCAAATTTTAATATAAAATTAAGTGAACATTTAAATAGTTTATGGCAATGGGGGTTGTACAGAGAATAATAACTAATATAGCGAATATTATTAAAAAAATAAACATTAAATTAATATTTTTTTAAAGAACCCATATATAACCAGTAAATAACTGTACTTGTATTTGTACTCCATTGTATCTCTTTTCACGCACACAAAGTCACTGGTTTACCCACACATAGGGCCGCACGCATAATCAAGTTGAACTATCTATAATATATTGTATGTTAAATCCATGCGAATAGTATTTATGTAGATAAAAGAAGCCATAGTACTTATGTAAATAAAAGAAGTCAGTCCAGTAAAAAACATAATCTGCCTTATAAAACATCGTTTTTTCGGCAACTGTGCACGTCTTAAATGACAAAGAAGTGACAGTTGAAAATGAAAAAAGGCGGGAGATAGGCAGAAAACAACTAAACATAAACAAATATAACAATTTTAAATAGTACTTTAGAAAATCTAACTTAAAAAATTTAGAAATACTTTGGATAATCATAGCCAGTTTAAATAAGAAAACGTTTACATATTCCAGACTTAATCCAACAGATGATTCTTTAAACAACAAATATGGATGAAAAATTAAGACGAACTTCATTTGAATATCCAATTTGTTATTAATTTGTAAAGAGATTAAAAATATCTATTAGTTAATATTTGGATTTTTTGGGTGAATAAAACTAATGGACAGATAGATATTAAATTATAAACAATGAATATTGCCTGTGTCTTATGTCACAGATGACGTATTGAATTTAAAAATGTTTCGACTATCTGAATATAACGTTTGTATGCGTGGGCGCATGATCGCGGTTGGAATGTCGGCGAAATGGGTTCCAAGAAGGCATCCTTCTGGCAGACGACCTTGCCGTGGCTCCAGTGGAACCACTTGATGTGGAAGCTGCTGATACTGACCCTGGTGTTGAGGATTGACGACTGGTGTCCGGGGATGACTAAAATAAATAGAATTAGAGATTTTTAGTCAAGGGATCCTAATATTTTAAAGGCTCCTAAATTTTGGTACCACATTGGGTAGTTTTTCATCAATTCGAACTGTTCAAAGGGATATATTAATTACAACCATGAACCAAACAATGAATCAAAGGCTATTCACAAAAGACTGTATACAAGAAAACTGTTTTCAATTTGTTAATTCTAAATTTGTGATTTTTGATTATCTTTATTGAGACTAGAATTTATAAATTATTATTTTTATATAAACAGTTCCTAAAACTAAAGTATTATTTAGTAAGATTTTAAAATACCAATTATCATCATCATCATCGGCCTATCAAATCCACTGCTGGATATAGGGCTCCCCCAAAAGGAGGGTGTTTTGCCTTAATCACCACGCTTGGCAGGCGGGTTGGTGATCGCAGAAATACCAATAGGTACTTATTATATAATGAATATTAAATGTATATACTGTATATTAAATTACTGATTCAATTATTGATAACTGATAAATATTTAATTATGAAAACTCTAACAGTATATTAAAGTCTATACCTTATTGGAGCCACTGTTCATGGGAGTGGCCAGTCGTAAAGTAAGTGTTCTTCCAGCATGTTGTATGAGCTCAACAACGGACTCATGACTGCTCCATTTCACGTCTGTATCCCCGATTGATATTATAAAGTCACCCTCTCTCATGCCGGCCATCTGCAAGAAAATATCAATATGTATTTATTAAAGATATTTATCGTCGAAGATCGCTTTTCTTGGTGAGACTCCTACTTGTTTGCCTTCGCTTTCATAAAGATCTTTTTTTAATATTATAAAGGAATATACCACGGCTCAGAATTCTAAGTTTGAGACGTTAATTTTATTATTATTATATATTTCGCTGAATAAGTGAGGATATAAGCCCTTGAAGTTATGGCGCTTAAGCGGCGTAAAAAAGCCAGCAACACAACCAAAGTCTGTGGCAGGTTTGGCAGTGGGTGGGGGTGTTGTAATACTATGAAGGAGACCTACCAACTCTATTATTTGCTATACCATAAAAGCATAACTCACATCAGCCAAAGAGCTAGGTTCAACTGCCGCTATAACAACGGGCGCTCCGCCCCTAACGGTGAAACCAAAGCCTTCTTCCTCATTAATATCGTATTCGCTGGCGGCTCTTCGTAATTCCCTCTTGTAATCTTTCGGATAGCTCTCGTAGTTGATGTAGACGCCATTTTGTTTCGTGACCTCGTAGTCGTATTTTTCGTAGTACGTGCGATTGTCTTCTGAACGATCGCGCTTGTCGCTTGGTTTTCGCTGAAATTAAATTATTAAATTTAAATCAGACATTAAGATTATATATTTTAAAATAAAAACAATCTAATGTTACGAATGTGTGTCCAATAACAGTTTTTTTATTGTCTTTATAAATAAAATTATTTTCTCTTCTATTCTAAAACAAATTTAAAATATTGATTAAAACTGGATAGCACTAAAACAGGAGTTCTCTTGTAGGAGTGTATGTTATATTTGCGCTCAGAGACACCCATTTTTTTGATATGGTTTCTCGCTGTAGGTCAGGGCTTTACAGCTAAGAGCGTATTCGACGAGAAACTTCTCGGAGATGCGCAAGAGTGTCTCTTGCGAGACTCGAATCTCGGCATGGGTCGTCACTGGGAGAGATCAACCTGAGTGGCCGGACTGCACATAAACCGGTTCATGGTATTTAGTACGTATGGTACATAAATATGGTATTTTTTACTAATCTTATTGAAAACGCATAAACTTCTATATAACAGTCTTATATCCTGTGGATAAATAAATTATTTACAATTTCATTACATTATGTTATATGTTACATACCTTGGGTCTGTCAGCCCGGCGTTCCCTTCGCCTTTCGCCATCTCGCTGAAGCTGTACCAGCCTCGGTGCGCTCCAATGCCGCTTTGCAGAGAAGACAGCTATGGGACCGAGGCTCTTGAAGAGATCATCCACCCGGTGCTGAGCGAAATCCGGCGGTGTCAATGCTAATTGGAACTTCGATGATGCTATGGGAACAAAAGCGTAAGAACTACAAATCAATAGAAATAGCCTTCCAATGCTATATAATATATTAGATACAATATATATATATTATATATTGTATTTTTGAGTTTATATAACATAAACTCAAAAAATAGAATTTCTTTGCTATGTATACTGGAACTGAAATTTGGATGGAGATGTGATGTGATTGTGTGGAGATGGATATGTAGCTACAATAATAAACTGTATCCCCGAGTTTGTTATCATTCGCTTTTTTGGATTGCGTCCCTATAGAAGTAATTTTAAAGACGTATTTACGTCAAAAATACAGATATTATAATGGTATATTATAGTAGCTAGTGATATTGAAGTGTACTCACGCAGTATGTTAGGCACGTCAAGCAAATCGGCGAAGTCGGGTTCTTCAGTGAGTTGTGCTTTGTCTCGGGCAGCCCGTTCGCGATGCGCGCTTACGACCAGAGACAACGCTTCTTTGCCACGTAATTCACTGTAATATTAAAAAAGTTGACAAGTTCTCTTTATTTTGACACCACACTAATAACATGATCATATATACTTATGCAGCATTCATCTGGTTGAATCCGCTACTTGATCGAATGTCTAGCGCGTTGTTGAATGACGAAATTTAGTTGAATGACTAAAGTACAACTCGTCAAGTTTTTGAATGAGATATAAGGCTGAAATATGGTTAGGTTAGGTTTGGTTAGGAGTAGGTAAATCCATACTGTCACACTATTTTATTACAAAAAGTCACTTTAAATTAAAATTAATCAAAAAAATATCAACACAGTGGTATTAGCTTTGCTAGCAGTTTGACGCCAGATTTGTTTTGGTGACTATTAACGCCGCAGTGGGGAAAAATGAACTAAATTACAATCACTTCGCCGATTTTACGTCCGCTCTGTTCAACGCGCTATGCTACAAACCGCTAGTTAGTTAGTTAGACGTTGACTGATGCTTGTTCAGTCAACGTTCGGCCTACTCAAACAATTGAATGTCTTCATTCAATGAACGCGCTAGTCATAAAATCCAATATCGGATCCAACCAAAAAACTGCCACATACTTATCTGTTCTGACATTCCCAAATTTTTTTTTAATGAAAACGGTGCCAAACCAGCAGGAGGCTCATGTTCCAGAGCCACTAGTGCGTCTCCGGCCTTCAAAGCCTTTCTTAATAGACAGATTTATATATGGTATTTCTTTAGAATCTCTTCAATACGCATATAAGTTGTGATATAATTCTGAATCGTCCATACATATAATGATATACATACCGACACATCCTCTGTAGCCTGAGAGCCTCTTCATACAACGCTAAAGCTTCGGCCAAATGCGCCCGACCTAATGCCATATGATCTAGGTCCTCATCATATTTGAAGGTAGGGGATATGGATCCTGGAACCGTAAGAATTGAGTTTTAACGATACAGGTAAGAAGCGAGTTAAACATGGCGGGTCTAACGCACAGCGAAACACAGATATCACGCTGATACTCTGTCAGCCCGTGATATTACCCCGGGCGAGCTGAACTAATAAATGCATCAGATTATGTTATAATTGAAAGGTTATTTCGAAATATACGTAACTGGTTTGTCTGTTTTTAAATCATCTTTATTAATGTGATAAAGATCCGCGGAAGAGTCATGCTGAAGCATATGTGCGCGCACCAATTGGGCCGTTCGAAGTGATACCACGGCCTCACAGAATACTCAGCGAGAAATGGTACTGTGTTTCGCTGAAAAAGTGAGGATATCGAAGGCCCTTAAAAAGTGACGCTTAAATAGCAAGCCGGCAACAACCAATACACGGACTGTGGCGCGGTTTTCCATGAGCGGCGGTGTTCTCTTACCATATCGGTGACCCACCTGATCCGTTGTCCGCTATACTATATAAGAATATAATAATTATAACATAATAGTGTACATTATTAAATTCTATGATTTTATAAATAATAATTATAATGTTTATTAGGTAAAACCTTTTCAAAACTATTAATTAGAAAATATTATTACACATTAAATATTACATTAAACTCTATGCTTACGAAATTAGAACTACTGAATGCTCAGTATGCAATGAAATTTTAAACTTAATAATACTAAAACTGATAAAAAAGGAATTAATACGAAGTCAATAATAGGCGTCCAGCAGTGGACGTCTTACGGCTGAATTAATGATAAGGTGTGTTTACCATTTTGGTTGCAGTCAGGCGGGCCATACATGGCAGTGAGACGGTCCCTCGCGTGCCTTACGCTCGTGGTGTGCAGAAGTCCGGTGGCTGCGTACTGGTGGGCTAGCGCGCGGTAGAACTCCGTTTTGACGTGAACGAGGGAAACCCAGGAGTATGGCACATAGTTGAAAACTCCCTCTGTTTGCATCTGAAATAGTTTCATCGTTCATTTTTTAGTATTTGTACAAACAAAATTAAAATTAACATTAATATTTCGTTGTTTCATTCAACTACAAAATGAATTAATACAACCGCTATACAACTGTCTTAGTGAGATTTTAAAACAAAAGAAAAAATCTTATTCTAATGCACCATTTGGGTTGAATTGTCCGGAGTGATACCACATTGTTACAGAATACTAGAGTGATTTTTTTTATTCTATAGCGGACAACGGAGCACGTGGGTCTCCTATATGGTAATAAACCATGGCCGCCAATGAACAGCCGCACCTAATTCCGCACATTGATTGTGTTGCCGGTTTTTTACGCAACTTACGCGGCACTTTTTAAGGCGCCCGATATTCTCACTCATTATGCGAAACACGGTACAAGTACCGTTTCACGCTGCGTATTCTGTGCGACCGTGGTATCATTTAGGCCAAACCGGGCCAATTAGGTCAGCATATGCTTCAGCATGGCTCTCCCACAGGTGCAAATATAGTACGTAATTGTGTACAATGGAAATAGTACTTGTATTATGTAGTGATTGTTCTTAGGCGGCGTTCTTACCATAGAGAAGTCACGCTTGCTTCGTGGCTCGCTAAATACCAAAATCGGAAATGATACTCACCTTTTCATACAGCTGGTTGTAAGTGTGCGCCAGTTGAGCGCTCTCCTGCGCAAGATCCAGACACATATCTGTGTCGTCTCGTAATTCACGATCTCTGCCGCGGCACGCTTCACGCGCCTGCAATTGCAACTTCTCGAAGAGGCATTCGCGGGCTTGAGCCTAAATAGACGAAAACATCTATTAGAACATGGATAGGGTGATATATATCGGCTTTTTAAATTAAAGTAGAGAGGCAAACGCCCATAGACACTGCAATCCTGCTGAGTCACGGGTGCGTAGTCGGTCTTTTCAAGATAGGTAAGCTTTTTTAAAGGTCTCCTAATTGTATGCTCTACATACAACAATAATCTATACGTTTTCGCTTGTTCTTTTTGTTTTCTTGTATTTAAAAAGGAGCACTTCTACGTCATAACAATGGTTAAAATGTTTCAAATAAAATATTTTATCAGTAAGCACTTAGCACCCCCCGAAAGACGCCGTATGCAGGTCTTTTCTGACAGGAATGCATTTAGGTCCAAACGGGAGGCGTATGTCCAGCATTGGACGTCTTACGGCTGAAATCATGATGATGATAAGCAAGAATAAGTTGTACTTACAGTCATAAGAGTTCCGAGTACCAAGAGAGTATGCGCAGCAAGGTCTACCGAGGGTGCATTAGTGAAATTCTCGTGAATGTATCGCAGCGTTCCCGCAGCACGGAGTAAAGCGTCCACCGCTCCGTCCAAGCCCGCACAAGTATTTCTTTCCTGAAAAATTAGCAGCTTTTGTTGTATTTTTTTAATGGAATAGCGAACAACGGACCAGGTGGGTCTTCCATATGGTAAAAGTCACTGCCGTCAACGGACAACCGCGTAATAGTACGCGCATTGGTAATGTGCCGGATTTTTATACGCCAAATCAACGACATTTTTAAGAGCCTCTGATATCCTCATTCAGCGAAACACAGTAGTAGCACCGTTTCAAGTACAACTACACGCTGAGTATTCTGTGAGCCCGTGGTATCACTTCGGACGAACCGGCTCAATTATTGCGCCCGTATATGGTTTAGCATGGCTTTCCCACGGGTGCGACAGTATTAAGACACTCGCCCGGATACTATCAATTCCTTCCACAGATCGAATAAATTATTAATTAATTAAATTATTATTTATAATATTTGTCCGGACTAGTATTCGAAACCGATACCTCTCGCATCATGGTAGAATTATTAAAAGTACGAGGCTCTAAATACTTAGTAAATCTAATAACTTAAATGTTTGTTAGTAGCGTGTATATAGTGTTTGTTATAATTTATTTGTGTAATTATCAGGCATTTACATATGAAATGGTGGTTTGTCGTACTCGCTACTTTGATATCAAATACCTTCTTGGTTAGGAATTCTAGTTTTAAATTTATACACCTATGCACTCATGTATTTATGTTTAGAAAACTGTAATTAATTTGTTTTTATCTCCTTCGGTTATTTCTTTACGTCAATCAGTTTACCAAATGTAAAAATTAAGAACACTAATAAACACCTGCTTAGCTCCAATCTGTGTGTAGATACCCGCAATATTGAATAATATGCAAGCCTTTTCGAATGCAACCGTTCTTTGACATGAGGGTACTCCTGAAATTAAAAATGGAAAAATTATAATAATACTTTGCAATGAATTTAGTAAATTTATTTTAGTATGTTCGTAAAGATTTCAATATGTATATTGGGCGTTAAAAAACAACGTGGGACAAATTTTTCTCTCAGATAATGTAATAATAAAAATTAATAAACCATAGTATTACCAGTTAACGAGTCGAACCATTCGAAATAGACACCCAGAGATCTATCGGGTGGAAAGAATCGCCTCTCGATGTAATACAATTGGTTATAATATTTGAATAGGAGTGCCACACCTGCTGTTGAACGTACTGGGGTGCGTATGGCCTGAAATTTTATTAATTAATTACATTAAACCTCGAGTCAAATGTCGAGAAATAGAAAAAGAAGTAGCTAAAGCTTTATAATGGTATGATATATATGATTTTGTATAGTATAGCGGACGAGGGAGGAAGTGGGTCTCCTTATGGTAAGAGAACACCTTCGCCCATGGACAACCATGCCACAGTCCGCGCTTTACCAAGCCGCTTACGACACTTATGCTTCAGCATAGCTCTCCCACGGGTGAATATTTGTATTCTTTATTGTCTGTTATGTCACAGATTCCACATTAGACAGCCAATGGGCATATATTATAAAAAGAAGTTCAAAGACAGTAAAAAAAGTTTAAGTGTTTGTAGAAAAGTTATTAAACATTATTTGAAAAGGTGCTTTACAGGTTATGTTAGGTTACAGAGTAAAGAATTTATCTCCTAAATTTGAATAACTAAAAATTATTCCATTAATTATTCGACGCTATTTCACGCTTTTATTACATTATATATTTATATGGATTAATTACCTGTCTCATATCCATAAAATCAGAAATTGGATCCTCGTACAAGGCAGCGTCATCACTATAATGCTCTAGGATGAAGTCTTTGAACGGCTCCCGAAAGTCTACCTCCTTCGTTTCCTTCAATCCTAATGGTATCATTGGCATTACGCACTCTTTACTGGAATTTAAAAAAAGTGTGAGATTAAAGTATAAATAAGAAAAAATAAAAAATAACTATATAATTAATATTAATTATATATTATTAAATTATATTGTTGCAAAAGTGTATCTATAAAACACGTTCTAAAAACACCGTCCAAGGCATCTTAAACATTTGCCGACACACAGCAAAAAGTGTTACTGTTATGGGCTGTAATGACCGTACTTAGAAACCTAACTACGTAAAATTTATTCTCTACCACCGCAATATTTCTACGACCATTATTATACAAGTTTATAGTCACAGAAGGAGATAGTTGATCGGTGTGTTGCGTTTACGTTAAATAAATTAACCATATTATCATATTATTAATATTGGTTAAAGAACACTTTCCGGTAAATACTCAATGCTATCAAATGGAATTTTTTTATGGTATAGCGGAAGACGAAGCACGTGTGTCTCCTATAGAGTTCTTACTCTATAGGAGAACGGCAACATCGCCACTCATGGATAACCGCATCTTAGTCCGCGCATTGGTTGTGTTGCCGGATTTTTACGCTGCTTAAGCCACTGCTTATTTGTATTTAAGGGCCTCCGATATCCACACTCACTTAACGAAACACAGTAGAAGTACTCTTTCAAGTACATCTACTGTATCACGTAGAGTATTCTGTGAGCCCGTGGTATCACTTCGTACGAGCTGGCTGTCCGAAGTGATACCACGGGCGTCCGAAGTGAAAAATGCCGTTTAAGTGGCGTAAAAAGCCGACAACACAACCAATGCGCGGATCGTGGCGCGATTGTCCATGAGCGGCGCTATTCTCTTACCATACAGGAGACCCACCTGCTCCATTGTCCGCTATACTATAAAAAAGTTATGTAAAATTGGTGGAGTTATAGTCATAACTTGTTCAGCTATGTGCACAATTGCAGGAAAGTGAACATTTAGTCAAATGTCAAGAATTGTAGTCAAAATTTACAACTTCTCGCGGACTTTTGTCAAAATTCAATGAAAACTTCCACCATGTTACTTGCAGCGCAATAAAATTAACCTCTGAAGGGCTAAAAAAGCCTTACAAAGCACAGAAACTGGCACGATTCGATTGTATATAATGCTTATTAAAACGAATAATTTTACAAGGGGTAATAAAAGCATAAAAATATAATAACACTAATTCCCTAGATTCCCTATTCCTAAAGAAGCTATAAAATTTAATAATACTTGTTCACTTCGTCTGTAATTGTAAATGATTGCCCACATAATAATATACACAGCTATGAGCACACCTGTAATTGTACTTTTTTATAATTTATGTGCAGCCACATTTATTTTTATTGGCTTAAGATGAAAGAGTTTTTATGTGAGTCATTTATTAATGCTTGTACCTATTCGATTATTTGTCAATTACGATTCTCATTGGACATAAAATCGTTACTAATTTGGCTTGATCTGTCAAAATGATCATCCAATATTGATTTATTATAAAACATTTAAATAACAAAAAAGGTTCATTTAAATTTCGTCTATATTCTTGCCCTAAAATCTGTCGTCATTTATGTAAATATCGTTATATATATATAATATCATTATATATTTACACTGGCAATCTGATGAATGAAACAGATACTGTTTCTTATTTTTTTAGCTTCTGTGATCGCTAATCATAGAAGCTGAAAATGGCTAATCTCTAGTGATTGCTAATTACAGAAGCTGAAAAAATAAGAACAAGAAAAATATGAAGATAATAATGATAAGATAAAAAAGAGAAGATAAGATAATAATAAGAATTTTGTGCCACGCATCGCCACGATGTGGAATCGGCTGCCTGCAGAGATATTACCACACCAAAACGACATGGAGACCTCCAAAAATATTTAGTGCGATAGCATATGCTTCAGCATGGCTCTCCCTCGGGTGTAGAGCGCTTTATTATTTGTTGAAGCATACAATTGCTTTGAAATGAGTTTTATTGAGAATATGAGAATTTGTCTGGTTTCGTATATAGAAACATATAGTAAATTAAACTTACCTATCATTTTGATATAGTTCAACTGACGAATTGAGTTCCGCCAGCTGCTCTTTGAGAAGTTGAAGGTTGGAATTGACGAAGCTCAACTCGAGAGCCACCGTCTCCCTGAGTTTCCTATTTGTGGTTGCCTAAAAAAATAAACATTTTTAATTAAAAAACAGTAAAAACTAGTCATTGGACCGACTGATCGGAAGTGATTCAACGGGCTCACAGAATCCTCAGCGTGAAATGGTGCTTATACTTGAAACGGTCCTTCTACTGTGTTTCGCTGACTGAGTAAGAATATCCGAGGCCCTTAAAAATGCCGCTTAAACGGCGTTAAAAGACTTTTTAATGAGATTTTTAATGTTTTGAGATAGCGCTAAAAGAGGGCATGTCAATCAAATTTACACAGAATATATCGTAGATCCGGATATGTTGATCCATATTATTATAAACGCAAAAGTTTGTTAGTATAGATGTTTGTTACTAATTTACGCAAAAAAAGACACAACGGATTTTAATTAAATTTGCAATAATATATTTCAAACATCAAAATAAGTCTATGATTTACAATGATATTGTGTAAATTGTCCAAAATATAATAAAAATGTCACGTGACGATGTAAGTGGCATACCTGGCAGGGCGACATTTGCCGAGTCCACTGTTCGTATATTTTTTGACGTATACATTGACATAATAATGAAGACGTACTGCCAAGGTTAGGGGTCAGAGACCAGAGGGCGAGACGGTTCGTTGCCACGCCATTGTTCGAAGCAGGAAACGATACATTGTCTTAGGACTTAGAGTGACTCACGTGACAAGCAAAACAAATGACTTTAACTTGATATTAATCGCCCTACATATTACATTATATATAAATAAAACCTCTTTAGAGTATATGCTGTCGTTTTTCTTTAGTTTGTCTTTGACAGATGGTGACATTTGAGAATTTTTACATTAATTTTGTACTGTGCAGAGTTTAAATTATCATCTCCCTTACGCAAAAAATTTCTTGGTAACTTTATTATTTATATCAAATTAAAGCTTTCATATTGCTTTGAATTATATATTCTATTGTAACTTTCTGTGTATATTATATATGCTAATACCATATATTTCTGTGTAATAATTTAGATTGGCAAGTTTTACATGGTAAGGTATGGTATATTTTAAAAATAACTAACGAAGCTACAACGTAGCTGTAACGTATCTACAAAGTAACTTGTATATATACAAAATTTCATAGGAATTTGATTGACTAATTGAGCACCATTAAAGACTAAGATGTTTAAACAAAGCTTTAGATTAATATTTAATTCGGTCATAAAATCAATTTAGATACACGTAAATTATATTAAATATATTTTGTATCAAAAATATCTCCAAAATCTTTTTTGTGGTTATTCGGACACAAATCACTCTTAAAGAAACCTATTATGCAGTTTAGCTATTCACCGCAGTTGTTGCAACTTATAGGATGAATCGATTCGTTCTGTTTCATTTAATATTGAGGTTGTCATATTGCTCAGTCTAAAAAATAATTTGTAATATTAAAAGTATTTTTAAATATATCACGCAATGATAAACGAAAAATAGTCTGTTAACTACAAAACTGTGTCTTTTTAGACAGCATACTAAATGACGAGAGTGGGCACTATGACCCTTGCTAAAATCAGATTTTCCCATCATATTCTGTCTGCAAGAACAAATGCACATCAGCGAGAGTGTGACAGAGCATTTAAGACTAATATTTTGGACTAGGGTTTACGAAATGAAAATGCAACATCTCAGGACCGTCGCGAGGCGGTTTGAGCTTCGATTTCAGAAATACACAGAGAAGCAAGCACGTCCTTCCTATTACTAACCATAAACAAGTATAATAATAATTAATGTCTCTTGATATACATTCCTGTTTTGTTTTGTAATAAAAATATATTCTGCAGTTTTTCTGATAACCTTATGTTAGACTAACTTCTATTGTTTTCATTTCCAGTATAGTAGACTTTTATGGAGGGAGGGATAGGGGATTAATAAAATTATCAATTCTATAGGGCGTCATAGTGTAAATTAGTTTGGGAAGCCTTGGTCCTAATATATGGTAATACTATATTTAATAGTTATATAGTTAATGCCATGTTTTTATATTTCGAACACCTATTTAATTTTAAATCTAATATGTGGTGATGTTGTAAATTTATATTAACTGACCTTAAACAAATTTTCCGCTCCGGCTCGGAGCCTTAGCTCCTTATTGATTTCCTGGTTCAGCTGACATCGTCTCGTCTGCAAGCGGCCCCGGCAGGTCGCCACGCGGGGGTCGGAACCCTGAAACGGGAGAGACAAATTAAAATATACTCAAAGAACAACCCTTTATTTGTTTATGAGCAAATATCCAGATGGATAACAGGGAACAATTGAAACCCTCGTATCTAAGTGGTCTAAACAACGAAACGAGACATATCCCCGGTCCGAATAAAAAAGACAATCATAAATAAAAACATAAGAGAAACTTATAATGAAGAAATGTTAACTGTATAGTGTTTTAAGCTAAAACTCATTATTTCGAAAATGTATCATAAAATATTAAATTTATTTGAGTTCATTCGTGCAAACACAAATTATTTGTAATATATAGTACAATATACACCCATTCTTTAACTGTTCTTTCACTTTTCAAATCAAAAATTTAAAACAATATCTTCGGAAAACAATTAAAGTCAACCTAAAATACTATATTGTGTTAAAAAAAGCAGTTCTTGTAAAATTTACGAAACTGTACTTTCAGCATTCTGAAAATATTTTTAAAATCTGAAAAGAAATACGACCTTATTCAATCCAAATTGATCCAAAGTGAAACGGTACTTCTACTGTGTTTCGTAGAGTACTTCTACTGTGTTCAAGGGCGGCGGTGTTCTCTCGCCATATAGGAGACCCACCTGCTCCGTTGTCCGCTATTGAATAAACACACAGGAAACAACCAAAGAAAAAGCTTCGAATTAATAAACTCTTCTTTCTTTATATGAGGTTAAAACC
>DWCF01000476.1:0-45879 GCA_018230265.1 Delias oraia
ATTAATTATAGACAAATAATTTGCAATAAAATAAAATTGCGACGATAATTAAAGATCTAAGCTATCCTATCTCTCAAATTGGACCAAAGTGCATATTGCGTGCAAATTTGAACGAAATCTGTTAAGCGGTTTAAGAGTCCATTGAGTACAAACATTGTGACACGAGATTTATATATATTAACATTACATTGTTTTTTTACCATCATTCATTATACGTTTTACGTTGTCTTGAAAATGATTGATTTATTATATTATGTAATATGATTACATGATTTAATGGATTTAAGTTTGAGCATCTATTTTAAATTTGAGCGTCTTATAATGAAATATTTTATTTTCAACTAAAGTACTTATAAAAGTAATTTTTATCATTATGTACATTATAAGACCAAAAGAATTGAATTTGTTATATACTCTGTATTTGCAAATATATACTTTCTTTTATATCTGTGGATTCATTTTCTCATTTTTCTCTCATATTTCTCATTTTCTATAGTTCCGTGTTCTGTCGCCAAATAAATAACTTTCAAGTGTATTATTTTAATAAAACAGTGTTCATAATTCTATTTAAATTAAATAAAAATGGCAGAATCTGATGTTACAGATCTTACAATAGATGATTTAGTACCAAAAAGTCCTGAACGGTAACAAAACATTAACATAGAATTACAAAATTTTCATTTTTCTAAATCTTGTATGTGATCATGATTAAACATTTCATACATCATTGATCGTTCGATTTCATAATATTTATTAAAAATAAAATATGTTTAGAACTATTTAAAGGACCTTGACATTTGACCTACATATGTTATTTACTCTTAACGTCGCTGACTAAATGTTATTAACCTTTTTAGAAAACAACTATTTTTCAATAAAATATTTCTATATAATGTTGTTTCAGATTGGCAGAAGAGAAAAAAGAAAGGGGGAACCAATTGTACAAATTCAGTAACTACAAAGATGCTTTGATTATGTATGAAGATGCTATTAAATTGTGTCCTGAGAATGCTTCATATTATGGAAACAGATCTGCATGTTACATGATGCTTGGCATGTTCAAAAAAGCTGTTGAAGATGCTCAAAAGGCAGTTGCTCTTGATAGCACATTCACAAAAGGATATATCAGAATGGCAAAGTGTTGTATTGCCTTAGGTATTTTATGCATTTTGTGGTTTTATATCAATATGAGCTGATATTTAGTTGTTGTAGTTTATTAGAAATAAGCAAAATTTGTTCATGATATTGCTTTTTTTGTCATTTAACTTATATCTAATATGATAAACATGCATTGTTTTTTGTATATTCCTTATTTCCAGGTGATTTATCTGGTGCAGAACAAGCTATAAACCGGGCCACAGAACTAGGTGGGGCAGACTGTGCTTTAAATGAAAAGCGTGCTCTTGAATCCCTCAGAAAGCTACATGAAGAAGCCCAACATGCAATGGATGGTGAAGATTACAGACGAGTTGTCTTTTGTATGGACCGTTGTCTTGAATACAGTCTATCTAGTGTTAGGTTTGTAATATATATATTTATGTATCAGTAGCGATTTTATTGTTTAATTTTAAACTAAATTTATATGTAATATAATTATACAATCTTTCTATTTGATCTATTTAATCATAGGTAATTAAAATCGTAAATAAATAGTAAATATAATTAATTAGTGCCCTTCTGAGTATAGCAGATGTTCTGCGATCACCAACCCGCCTGCCAAGCGTGGTGATTAAGGAAAGACACCCTTCTTTTGGGGGAGGCCTATGTAAATAGAATCTTTTAAAAATATAGAATAAGTTTTAAATTAAATATAAAAAAATATTAAATTTCTTTTAGAGCTAAACTTATAAAAGCTGAATGCTTAGCTCTGCTAGGAAGAAGCCAAGAAGCTCAAGAAATTGCTAACGACTTGTTAAGGTTTGATAATTTAAGTACAGAAGCCATATACGTCCGTGGATTGTGTCTTTATTTTGAGGTATGCTTTACAGATGTTGAATATGCTAACCTACATATTATTAATAATACAGAACAATTATTAAATAAATTATAACAGATTTTAATGTTATAAAAATTATATCATTTTTGTAGTCAGTTCACTAAGTTTTAAACAGATGAAGGGTTGTGTCAGTTTAAATTGTCATAAACTATTTTACCATCTTTATTATTTTCTCTTCGTAAGTGTACTATAGTATTTATGGTAGTGATAATGTTCTTATAAATATATTTTCAATTAATTTAAGTTATTTTTTTTTATTTAATTTAATATTTCCTGTGTGCCTATATAGAGGTCATGCAGACAAGAACATTTTGACAATCTAGTTTTTTTTGAGATTGAATAATTTTAGTGAACACAGGAACATTAGTTGGATTTACTCAACATATTCTATTTCACAAACAAAATGTATGAATTATTTTAAAGTTTTATAATCTGTAATCATAACAGGTTTATTTTCTTTACCTTATCATATGTATTGTTGTTTGTATTATGAAATAATGAAATGTTACAGGATAAGGATGAACAGGCTTTCAAACATTTTCAACAAGTATTGAGACTCGCCCCGGATCACAAAAAAGCAATGGAAACATACAAAAAGGCTAAACTTTTAAAACAGAAAAAAGAAGAAGGTTTTGTATATTATGTTATTCTTATTTGCAACCAATTAAATATTATAGTTATGGTCAAACCAGTGCAGTAACTAGTTTTTTATGCACCTAGTGCGAGCTTTCAAAACTGCACTCCCAAAAAATGCTCCAACCAGGCTTAGAAAATAAAATGGCCATATGTGCAAATATATCAAATAATATCATATCATACAGATAAATCTATCTATTTATTGATTACAAAATATATAATTACTTACTTAGTATACTAAGTAAGCTTAGTATACTTATGAAATATATTTCATTAAGATAAAATTTAAAATTGTTTATTCAAAAATATTTGCTTAAATACAGAAATGAAACCAAGTACTAGATAGTAACCCAAGGCTGTCCTTACTTTATGATTACTTCAAGATTTACTTTCCGCGATTTTCTCATTGCGAAGTCCTCGATTACATTTTCATATGGCGATTGAACGCGGCGTAGCATATATGTCGCGTTCAATCGACAAAATCGCTACGTTAGACAATCTTTCTTGTCCCATCGTCAAGCGTAGGTACGTTTTTATTAATAAGAGCTTACTGAATGATCTCTTGCAAGAAGCTCTCATCACTGGCATCGTTAAAGATATCTTTATAGTGACTACTACATTGGGAAACATTTTCTTTAAATCCAGTTCCACTATAGCTTTGAGAAGACGCATACTTGACTGGCATTCACTTTTATTAAATAATGTAGTCGCTTCAACTTGATTCTTCAAAGTTTCTATTTCTATAAAAATCTAAAACATTAATTTAATAAATAAGATTTATTGAACTTTTTGATTTACGCGTTTAGTCTTCACAGATCACAATACCTGTTTTTACCACATATTTTAAACGTCATAAAAACAAAGTTAAAATTTCACGAACAAGCACAAATCTTAGAAAAACAATCAAGAAACTGCCAGGGTCATTAATTTCAATGCAGTATTTGTTTAGAATAAAATCAGGAACTGGAGCTTTTAAAGTCTAAATCCACAGTGTTACTGAAGTTTTCTTGTAATTTGTAGTATGGCGTATTTATTATCTTTTGCTTTTAAGAGATTTCTAATTTGCATCGAGAAATATGAAAGGGGATTTTAACTAGAGACCACGATAAAAATCTGTTGTCCCCCAATGTCCTTCCATTGGACCACTGTTTGCGAATTTAACTATATATATATATATATATATATTAATAAATAAACTACAATCTACAAAGTGTTGATTTATAATTTACATTACAGGTAATGAAGCATTCAAAATAGGTCGCTGGCAACAAGCTTTAACTTTATATAATGAAGCGCTTACCATAGACAAAAACAATCGTAAGGTTAACGCTAAGTTGTACTTTAATAAGGCAACCGTTTGTGCCAAACTTAACCAGACAAAGGAGGCGGCAGAGGCCTGTACGTCTGCCCTCGATCTAGATGGGAACTATGTTAAAGCGATGTTACGTCGGGCTAAATGCTACACAGAGCTTGGTGAATTCGAAGAAGCTGTACAAGACTATGAAAAACTGTACAAACTCGAGAAAACCAAGGAAAACAAGCAGCTGTTGCATGAAGCGAAGATTGCGCTAAAGAAATCTAAACGCAAGGATTATTATAAAATTCTTGGCATTGAAAAGACAGCATCTGATGACGATATCAAAAAAGCTTATAGGTAAGTTAATGTTTCAATAGAATTACAATAAATATCTCGCAACTCTTTAACATTAAAATATTTATTTAGCAATGTTTCTACATGCTGTATAATATTATGTATACATAACATATTATATTATACTAATTCACGAAATTTTATAGTTTTTATAGTATAGCGGATAATAGAGCAGGTGGGTCTCCTATATGCTAAGAGAACTATCGCACCACAGTTTGCGCATTAGTTGTATTGCCGGATTTTTACGAGCCTACGATATCGTCACTCACTCAGCGAAACACAGTACAAGTACCGTTTCATGTTGAATATTCTATTAGCCCGTGGTATCACTTCTGACGAGCCGGCTCATTTAGTGCGTCCGCATATGTTTCAGCATGCCTCTTACGGCCACGGTTATTTTTATTTTTAGAAAACGAGCGCTAGTCCATCACCCAGATAGACACGCGAATGCATCAGACAATGAACGTCGTGAGCAAGAGAAGCGATTTAAAGAGGTTGGTGAAGCTTATGGCGTCCTCAGCGACCCCAAAAAGCGTGCGCGTTACGATCACGGACAAGATCTTGACGATGATGGATCTGGTGTTGGAGGTTGGTCTTTACTGGTTTTAAAAAAAACTCTTTTAATTTGACTACTAGAAACCCTGGAAATTTTCATACATAATACTCGTATTCACTAATTTTAAGTCGTGAACAATATAATTATGGCTTGGCAAGTTTTGTATTAAATATCAGTTGGTAGAAACAATTTCATAACAATACTGCAAGTACGCATTTCTGAATGATGGCATACTTTCTTTTATACTTATGAAATGTTTGTTAATGATTTAGAAAGTATATTACAAATAAAGATATTACATTTCTTTCAGATATTGACCCTAATGTGGTGTACCAGACATACTTCCGAGGCGGAAATCCATTCAACTTCCCCACTGGTACCGGATACCCAGGACATAGCTTCAGTTTCCAATTTGGCTAAGAACGCCATTTAGCATAACATATTTTTTTCATTCCATTAAAATCGGCAAATTTTAAAAATGATCATCTCACTTTCCAATGTATAAATAATATAGTCATATTCTTAAAAGGTGTTCTCATACTATAAAGATGTTAGTTTGGTATTGAGTGACGATGTGATATTGCTTTTTAACTGCCTTAACAGTAATATTTCTTTTTTAATTTTGAAAGTACAAAAATTGTCTTTGTTATAAAAATGCCACGATCCAATGGCTA
This sequence comes from Delias oraia, assembly GCA_018230265.1. Classification (NCBI taxonomy): domain Eukaryota; kingdom Metazoa; phylum Arthropoda; class Insecta; order Lepidoptera; family Pieridae; genus Delias; species Delias oraia. Next base: position 5,514 of record DWCF01000476.1, read on the forward strand.
GAAGATGCATGTTTTCAAAGGGTTTGCTAAACTGAATATATTATCTTCAAAAGGGAATGTCCATTGCAGAGTATAAGGATAAGCATTTGCAAATATTTCTTTATTAGCTCAAAGTGGCTAATTGTGTAGTGTAAAGTGGTAAATGAGTGTTCTTGCTCAATTTAAAATTTTCTCATTTATAAAGTAACAAATACAATATTTGGTTATCAACATTGTTTATTTGTCATAATATACTATGGTTGTTTTGGTTTGCATCTAAAATATTTTTACAGTTTTATATGATTTTAATAAATTATATTTCAATACAATTGAGGGTTAGTAAATTAATAAAAACTAGTTCTAGTGTGGTTCATCGTATTGACACTAATAGTGTAGTCTACTTTTCAAAAGAATGATTTCCCAATTTAGATATTATTTTTTTTCCTATAAAACTACAATCTATAATTTTGAAAGGACATTACTTAGCAACCAAATTTACCTGACTTTAGATTTAAAATTCTGCTGTGTTCATTTAAAAACATTCATTAAATACATTTATCTAAACCAAATATTTTGTTTTATTGATTAGGTATATGTAAAAAAAATCAAACTGAGATAATAAAAAAAAGTGTTTTCAATAGAAACATGAATGCTTGAAAAATTTACACCTTTGATGTACAAAAACCAATAAATTGAAATCGATTTCTATTTAAATTTTAGCATTTTTCTTTATTTTTGTTAAAATTCATGGCTTTATCATTAGCAGCTCGTTTGTTAGTCGTGCGACTTCCAACACCTTCGAATCTGAAAAGGATTTTTGAGTTTCTTTGTTTTTTTTAAATGGTAGGGAATTTTAAATTAGACATATGGTCTGCTTACTTTTTCATTTTAAATGGTTTTTTCTGTTCCGGTTTTGGTGGCTGGTGGTTAGATTTGAAAGTTAAGACATAGCTTTTAACAATATCGACGTTTACAGTTGTATTTTCGGGATACATTCTCTTTTTCCAAGCTTCTCTTTCATCAGCCCACAGTCTCTGGTATTCATATGACAATAACCATTGTATACGAGAAGGTCCTTCCTATTTATTTAAAAATATGTAGTCTATAGTATCCTCAATACCTATTATAAAATTAAGCTTGCAGATTACAATGAAGTTTCAAAGTTCTTCCATAAAGATGCTAGCAAATTACTGATACAATAATTAAAGAAGGAAATTTTAAGTAATAAATATATATATATTAAATTCAATATACCATAAATTTCCAAGGTTGTGGGTTATATTTAGGAAAATCAGACGACATTATGTTATGAACTGGTCGGCATTGCACTGTCTTTTCCCATTTTAATCCTGCCATGCGTCCCATTCCAATACTTAATCAATTACAATAATTAATAATGTATATAATTAAAAGGTTTCGTAAAAATGACAGAAAAATGAAGAAAATGTCACTAATGAACAAAAAGTTTTTTACAATGAATTTTTCAACATTTCAACTGTTATTAGATCTGCACCTTGCAAGCATATGTTTAGGGGACTAAAATATAAACATGAATGTATGATATATTAATTACCTATGAATATAGGCACAAATTAATTTCATAAATTAAAAAGCTAAGTAGGTTGCTAAAAATAATAAATAACCAAAGGTTGACATTTAATGATTCCACGTAATTTCATCTTGCAGTGCAGAGTAGGCCTAGCAGCAACCAGTACTAAATCATGGCAGCAATTGAAGGATCAAGAGATGTTTTAACTTTTAGATTCATATAAGAGTTGTCGAGATTTTATTAGCCTTTGGATCAGTATGATTTGAACTATTCATGTATGAAAAATCTCATTTGTTTTCTGTGTGTGTTCTAATTTTTTGACATACTTTAAATTTAATAGATCAAATTATAAAGCATTACTGGTAACATAATATTTATCTGTTACTTATCCTAATGTTGGAATAATTTGTTGACAATAAAAGATATTTAGAAATTTTTACATTTTTATTAAGATACAAATGCAAGTCTGAAGTTTTAATGCAGGCTTCTTTTGTACCTGAAAGAAAAGTTTTTTTTAAGAAAATGTAGTGTCATACATTGAAAGTATTTAACAAAATTACAATTTCAAGATATAAGGTGTATTAAACCCTTGCCACCACGTGAGTAAGTTAGGTGCTGCACCATGTGGGATTTCTTATACCCCAATATCATCTGTATATATATATAGAATATCTTTTTAAAGTTTATCATAAACATATTTATTTTATATTTGGACATTAAGGGGATAAAAATAAAATAATTCTAATATCAATAGACATTGTAACAAAACTAGTACTTTTCAATAATTGAAAGGACATCTTTAGGTTAGCCTTAGTCAATTAATAAAATAATCACACAATATTTTGTATCATTAGTATGAATAATATTTATTTTTAGGTTGTCATTTAACTTTAGTCCTAACAATAAATAATTATTGCTAGGGTGGATATAAATAATTGATTTGTCCTCACAATTCTTAGCAATATTCTTATTTAAAGAAAATTGACTGCCTTGGAGGATTAAACACATGGTAAGACTATACTTAAAAGACTGATCCTTGAATTCTCGGCAAGATCATATAAGTTTATACAAATTTAAGCAATATCTAAGTTCTATTAGAGAATTTTTGTACAATCTGAAAGAGAGGATATTCTATTTTGTTCCGACTGCATTATTTCAAAGTTAGGTTTGTTATGTTATTGTATATATTGTTACACTAACTTGAATTTTCTCACAGTTATCACATTATATTGCTTTTTAGAAATTTATTAAGATCTTTTAGTTTTAAGTGCCTACTGCATTAATTTTAGGTTATATTTGGTATTTTAGGTTTGTTATTTTTTTGGGCCACTCTACTGTATATTTTAAGAAAACGTACAACTTGAAAAAGGTACAAAGGTTCTGTAAAGACAGTTATAACCATGTGCACTTAATTAACAGTGTAAGTAACATGAGCATTTGCAATCAACATTAACAAAATAAGCAATGAAAGAACCCACAAAAATTAAAATGTATAATTTAATTGTAAGTAGACATGAGGTTTGAGAAGGTAAGTTATATTACAACGTTTGCTTATTAACAAGACAAAAAATACTATTTGTTTGGTAATTTATATGGCTCTACCGAAATAACCTAGCAAACCTAGAGCACGTTAATAACAAATAGTAATTATTTAATTTCAGTTAAGATTATATAAATACCAATTTACCAGCTTATTTAGACCTCGCACGCATCTTCCTACGTTTACGCTTTAGCCTCCGCATACGCTTCTTACGCCACTAAAACAAAAATTCACAATTTTAAACTTAAGCAGTTTTAGGAAAAAATATCGCGAATACATTGTATGGAGATATAAATACCTTAGCTCTCATGTCGCTAACTTAAATTAAAGTAAAACGCTATCGAAAGATAGAGTACAATTCTTCAGATTAAATAAATATTCATGGATCAGAAAACGTGAGCACTCTGATGCGAGTTCGTGAATAAAAGAAATATGAAATACTTTCAAGATGGCAATAGAGTTCAAATAAATTTGACAATTGACACTATTCAGATATCATACTATTGCGTTATACTAGGATTAGACCAGAATACATTACGTACTACTCTGTGAAAATAATTCAGTGGATATCATCATCATCATCAGCCTATTCCAGTCCATTGCTGGACATAGGCCTCCTTCATTTTTTTTGAAATGACTAACCGCTGTCGGGATAAGGCCTCTAAGCTTAACGCCTCCTCCAAAGACGCCCACCTGTTACGATCTAGATCCAGCGGTTGCCCGCGACCTTCGCGAGATCGGGATAGGGAAAGAAGGAATTTTAAAATATCCATGGAGAAAATGTAAATCTGATACTAATATATAATGAAAATGAGGCGACAAATTGTAATTTTATTGAAATGAAATGTTCCAACAAATGTATTAATAGGATATCCAGTTTTAATATCTTTATAACTACATATACATATTTAAAACTACGCAATAGGTTTTGGAGTTCAGATCATGATTTTTAATCGAAAGAAATTTAGTTCTCAAATCCATCTAAAAGACTTGGCGCTGCCTAGTTTTTTTTTCCCAAAAATAGACAATTTTCCTAGATATTCAAATAAAAAGGAGGTTATCAATTCCACGCTTATTTTCAACAATGCCGTCAATATTAGCTGGTAGTTTCTTTACTTCCATGAGGCATTAACAGTTTTTAGAATTTCATAAAGAATAAATAAATAATTATTGTTTGATTAAACGTGATTATTAATAATAATTATGAATGTTTTAGTAAGAATAAAACTTTAATAAATTTATATTCTAACCATTAGATACTATAATAATACTCCACTATACATTCAAACATACTTCTTGATCCACATATTACAATGGTTATTTTGTAAATTTTCATTTAGTGTTTTAAAATATTTACAAATTAGTTTATTACAAATTACATATATAATACGAGTTAATTACAAATCTTGCAAACAATTTACTAAATTATAGATAAAATGAGAAAATATAGAAGAATTAAAATATATTTACCACAAATTGTATTATTATGACTTCTCTACCTATGTCATATGCTTAAATTATACTAGAAAATCATTGTTGATTTTATTTCATTTTATAGGTAAGGTAATTACAATATTACCTTACCTATACAATGATTTCATATGTTAGTTACGGTAAATTATCATAAATAATTAAAACATTACCCAGTTAAAATAGAAATTTTTTGTGTAAAAGTGCAACTAAATGTATTGAACAAAGTATGAATGATGCTTACAAGCTAAACTAATAAATGTTATTATTTTTCTTTATTGATAAAATCATTTTGATTCTGATGAGCCATATTTTTATAGATACCCATTTGTCTTTGTGCTTTTAGCCAAGCATGTTCCATTTGATGTCTAAATAGAGATAAATAGTCAGATTGTGAACTCACAGGAGTAGGACTTATTGTAGATGTAATTGGTTGTCTAATACTAGGTATTTTACCAGGGGGAACCAAAGGTTTCAAAGGTTTCAAACCAGGCTTAGACATAGTTTGCAACTCTTTAGGTGATTCACTCTTGGTAGCAAATATACTTGACAATTGAGTAGTCAATGCATGTGAGTGGCTATGTTCTGAGGACAAAATGTTTGTTTGCTTGTCCTCTGCTATTACTAATTTTGGTGAAGAACTTGGTGAGCGGGTTTGAGATCTTGGTGATGGTTGCATAGAGCTACTTGAAGGTTGGCTTCCTTGATAATTTGGTGATGGCACACCAGTGATAATATTATTAGGCTGATTTGATTGCTTCATTGAATTCAATTGTTTCGGTATTTCCTGTTTTTGATTAGATGTATTTTGAGAAATGTTTGCCACAGGCTTTTCTGGTTTAACCTGATTAGGGTTATTTCCTGGGGGTAATCTTAAAGGAGATGATGCAGTTGCTGGTCTAGGTAGAGTAGGAAACATATTTGGTGACATAGTTAAGGGCACTGATTTTGGAGGCAAATTTTGTTTTTTAGCCAGATTTGCTATTGATTGCATGGTTTCAAAGGCTTTGGTTTGCTGAGGGCCTAGTTGACTTTGAATAGTGTGTGGTGTTGATAAGTCTAAGGCAGTTGTTGGCTTCACATCATTTGAACATAGTCCAGTTGCTGGTTTATTATTGGAATTGTTCAATTTATTAGCTGCACTAAATGATTTAGGAGTAGCTGGTACAAGTTTTGGTACCTGAGATTTATTTTTTGGAAGTTTTGTTTTAGAATCAGTTTGCAAAGAATGAAGTTGTTGTTCAAATGTTTGCTGAAATGTTATTGGGGCAGAACCTAGAGTAATATTTTGCTTAGCTAATTTAGTATCTGCAATTGGTTTAAGGTTAGGAACAGGACCTTTAGCAGATGTTTCACTTGTTTTTAGGGTCATAACCTGTATAGAATCAGATTTAGACAAATTTGATTTTGAATCTGACTGTCCTTCTTGTTTATTTATTTTTTTAGGTTCTGTATCAGGTAATTTTTTTATCTCAATGTAATTGTGCACTGGAGGACTTGGAACTTTATGACCAGTAAGGTTACTTGGGTTAGCAAGATTCTTATTGATTAGGTTTTTCTTCTGTTCTAGAACAGGAAGATCTGAAGGGCTTTTCTGATCTGTTAGAGTGATTGATAAAGATGAGGGAATGTTTATTTTACAAGAATCAAATAAGGATTTCAGATTGTCTCCAGTATTCTGTCCAACAGATGATGCTGATGTTTTTACTTGAGACAATATTTTACTTCTATCGATTGTTGGGTCACTATTATTAGCTAACAGATCCATCCTTAGCTTTCCTGTATTTGGTGCTTTGTTAGAGGTAACTGTAGATGGTACAGTCGGCTTCAAATCTGGTATCTTTTTTGTAACTACCTTTTGTGGTTCTGGTGTTTTATTACTTATAAGGGTTGGAGCATCTGTCTTAGAAAGCTGAATTTTTAGAGGAGACACAGTCTTTTGTGATGTAGCTGTATGTTCTGGTTTACGTTTAGGAGTCAAAACACCTTCAGAAATTGCTCTTTTTTGACCTGAACTTTCAGGCTTTTTATCTTTTGTTGAAGCCTGATGTTTACTATCGCTTGGTGATGTGGTTAAGGGAATAGCAGTTGATGAGGACTGTGCTGGTTTTGGTGAATCAATTGGTTTTATTCTCTCTGAGCTCATACCCAAATCAATATTTTTTCCAGACTTGCTAGCCTCATCAGACTTACTAAATTTTGCACTTGATATTGAATTAGGTCCAGGTATTTTGGCCTTTTCCAACTCAATTTTTACTTTCTTTAACTCAGGAAAATTAACTCCTGTCTGATATTTTCTTTTTAAGCTGTCATCAACTTTAGAATTTGCAGAAACTTTATGAGTACTACTAGTTGCTATGATATTATCAACAGCACTTTTTTGGGGTGATTTTGCATTACTCTTTGCTGTGAGTTCAAATGAATTAAGAAACTGCGATTTTTCATCCTCATCATCGCATTTTTTAAATGGTGAAATACTTCTTTTATTAATACTAGATTCCTGTTGAATTTGACTCTTGTCAGGCTTATTTTCTGTTTTTGTAATTTCAGTGCTTTTTTTGTGACCGTCATCAGGCATTGGACTATTAGTACCTGATGATGTCTCAGATCCTTGATCATTTGTATTAGAGGAATTATCTCGCGCAGCAGTAACAGATTTTTTGTCTTGTACCTGAGTACCTTTCCTATTAACATCAAACAGTCTGTTTCTTATTGCAACATAGTCAATGATTTGATAGAAAAACCTCATAGGTTCATTCCGCTTCCAATTATATATATAAGCAATATCCATTAATGTATAGTAGTCTGGCAAAGGGACCCTTTTGTACAAGATATCAATGGCAAATTGAGTACTGTCAATATCAAACTTCATACTCAAAAATTTCTTAAGATGACTAATATTTACCACTGCAGGACATTGTAAATACCTCCTAGCTGTTGCAGGCACAGATTGTTGGTCATTGCTATCTGAAGATTTACTTGAAATACTGTCATTATCAGTCACATCAGAATATTCTAAAGAAAATGAAATAACATCTTCTGGACTGAAAATAATTCTCTCAGTGTCTTCTCCCCTTTGCTCTGGTGTTGCAGATGCAGCTGGTCCTGGTCGAGAGGCATAAAAAGCCTGTCGACGTTCCATTTCTTTTTGAAAGAGTCCCGGTACTAATTTGTATACTATATCTTGGAGTGCTTTATCTACTTTGATATTAGGTTTTGCAGAATTAATCATCATTTCACACACAGGACAATATTTTTTTATTTCAAGATGATTTATAATACAAGATCGACAAAATGAATGTAAACATTCAACAATCGTCGTAGCATCAATATAATAACCGCGGCACAAAGGGCACGTAATATGTTCGTTTATTTCACCTAAAAGGGTTCTGTGAGGAATCACAGCGGTGTTGTTTTTTGCAGTCATTTTCACAATTTTTTTGTCCGTCTGTTTATTAGAAGTCACCATCTTAATCACACATTAGTTCATTACACAGCGTCACTATGTTTTTATTTCACACTAATAAAACAGCTGACACTACACTAGATCAAAGTTATATTAAGTAATATATTATCTTTAAAAAATATATTAATGATAACTTTAAAATTAAGAGTTAATTGAGTGTATGTATTATTAATTATTAGCTCATGGATCTAATCTCTGATTCTAAATGATTCAAAGGAAATAATAAACATGGTCAATGTCCGCAGATACGATGAAAAACTTTCATTCGCCACTACAGAAGGTATATATTACAGATCAAATATATTGACTTGGGACAAATTTAAAATATACGAATGTTATCCAAAATTATTATAAATTAATTAATATAAATAAATATTAAAATAAATTAATTATAAATCCTGGAATAGAACAAATATAAACCAATTAGTTATCATTTCCTTGTTTCAGCAATTTACTCTTATTCTGATTTAAAATTAAGTGCCTCAGTCGATGGACTGAGTGACTGAACACCAATAAGTATTATATCAGTATTCATTCATATATTAAATAAAAAATAAATGTATTACGTATATATTAAAGAGGAAACTTTGATGAAAATAGAGTCACCGGTTTAAATACTGAGCATTCTATTTATTATATATTATTCTATTAATTTATTAGTTCAAAAACATGTCGAGTTATAGTCAAAGGCCCCAAGGGGTCCGTACCGTTAGCTAGTCTTGCCTTGATGGTCCTTCAAGTGAAAGAGACTTGGGCCAGGACTTGGGCCCAGTATGGCCTGAAAAAAGAAAGGCCGGATAGAACTCGGCCCGTGGTGTTGCAATAGTGGAATTTGCCGGGTGGCTAGGTGCAGTTCGCGGTCATAATCCACTGGGTGAGCTTCCCGGATATTTCAGGAGAGGCCCAGTGAGACAATCAGCGGAGGAAGCTGCAGTTCCTGGCATCGGGGTCGTTGTGTGTGGTAGTATTATAACAGTAGTAGAATCTTCAAATTCAGGAGCCGGACGTCGATGATGTTGCCCTGAAATCAAACTAAAGATTTCGCGCAAATAAAGTCGCGCTAAAACGGCCGCAACTTTGGTGGCCTAGAGTGGCATGGCAGTATGTGGTGGAGATACGAGAATCGGGAGCCGTGTTGAACATTGTCGTTACGAGTTGGGAGATGATCGCTCTCCATCCGCAGATCCGTCGGGATGGTGGCGTCCCTCGTGTAGCGCAGCGCTTTGACTAAGCGATGGAGCACCTTGCTCTGGATGACCCGCAGCTTTTGGCGATGGTTCTCTTTGCAGACCGCAACCTCTGCTGACGGCATGAAGGTGAGATGGGGGCGGACGTATGTCTTATATAGAGATACCTTGAGCTGACACGCGTGGTGCGCCATCGTAAGTCGAGAGTCTATCGTCACGTCTCGTCTGTGTATTGTTCGCGTTTGCTGCGAGTCTCATGTCTTGGGGCTAGGCTGGCAGAAGATCTAGGGAGCATTGGATCTTGCCACTCGATTGTTGGACCGAGCGTGATGTGGAGATGTATGTTGTCTCATCAGCGTAAAGTTCCACTAAAACGTCATTAGTGTAGAATGTGTACAAGGCGGGTGATAGGTCGCTTGTAAGGCCTCCTGGACCTCAGTCGTGATGGTGGCTACCGTCGCGTCGATTCAATTCTATTGATCAATGTCTAGGACTAAGCCATAGATATCCATAGTTTATATAATTAGTCTAAGCTTTTACTGTGTGTATGAATCTTCTGTTAAGTGAAACCAATCACCAATCTTTCGTTTTGTGTTGTCATAAATAACTTCTTAAATAATATATCTCTATTTCGCGCCAAAACCTCTAGAACGTCATCATCACAATAATCATTAATGTTTTTATTTTGAAGATAAATGTTGTTAAAAACAATGATTATAATTATGAAAACTTGAAGTATTCGTTTCTTGTAAAGACATATATTTTATAAATAAACAGAATTTCATCACCTGTAACGGACAACAACATTTGCAAGAGAAACGTGGTAAGCTAAGCCTAAGTTATCGGTCCTATATGTATTATTCCAGTGCATTGTTTTACTGTAAGAGTTATCATTGTATGGTTCAGTCAATTAAATCATATTTTTACTAAAATTTTGTACCCACAAAAAATGTGTTTTACTAAGGCAACTGGTTCTGTTTTTATATTGACTTTCTTGTATGAAAAATATCTTATATTGCACAAAGAGCAATTTTGTCTTATTCATAGAAAATATATTATAGTAGCTTTCATTAAGCTCTCATATAAGCTCTGTTTTATATTTTACCAATTGTGTGTAGTTATTGCCAGATCACTGAAGCTAGTGATTTGTTTGAACAAAGTGCTTGGTTAATTACAACTTTTATTGTGGCTATTTCAGCTTTAATATACAAATGGCAAGTGTACAATCTGCGATTCCATTCAGGCAGCGGAAGAGAACAATTGAAAATCTAAAGAAATCTAATTTAGAAAATGAAAATATAACAGAAATCAAATGTCAGAAACGACATCTTTCTATTAATTCAAGAGAATACAACAATGGTAATTAATCACTGTTATAGAAATTTAAATCATATAACATATATAATAAATTGATATTACTTGTATTGTACTAATATGCAATACAAAATCATAATAATTCTTACGTTCTATTTTCTCTCTTGAATAGTAATTTTAATTCTACATTTTAAAGTTCATGTGGATATTCTGACCTAAATTATTATAACAATGTAATACAAAACTACATAACTGTAAATAGGTTTGGGGTAATATAGTATTACAATATATTCTTTTTAAGGTTATCTCTGCTCACTTTCTATTTATATCACAATAGTCTTTACAGTTAACTACTCTTATAAAAATGTATATAAATAATTAGTATAGAAATTATTGCTGTTGGTAATTTTTACCACTTACAATATATAGAATATAAAATTTATAGTCCAAGTAAAATGTACATATAAATTATTGGATGAAAAGAAAGAATTATTTCATGTTCTTGTGAGAAATTTCAAAGTTGTTCCAATACCTGAGTTTATTCATTAGAAACATAAGTACAAGTTCGTTGCAATATTATAAGTTTTAATATAAGAAACAAAACACTGAACTTGTAAACTATAAAACCGGGGCATACTAATAAACTTATGATTATTTTTAGGCTGTTCACCTCAGAAAATTAAAAGATTAGCCAGTATTACAAATGAACTAAATAAGAATTTTGAAGAAGACCTACAGAAAGAGTATGTGTCTGGTTTTATTTTACACTAAACTTTTATAATAGAAACAAGGCTAAGTAGGCCAAGGGTTTATATGCCTGTACCTTTAATGAAAATTAATTTTAATTTACATTATTATATTATTACATTGCAGCTGTATAACTTTTACAATCTCATTGTTTTTCATCATCATCATCATTTCAGCTGTAAGACGTCCAGTGCTGGACATAGGCCTCCCCCTTGGACCACAATGAATACCCGACAGAAGCGACCTGCATAAGGTCGTCTGTCCACCTTGTGGGTGGACGTCCCACGCTGCGTTTGCCGGTCCGTGGTCTCCACTCTCGGCCCCATCGGCCATCTGCTCTACGTGAGATGTGGCCTGCCCATTGCCACTACAGCTTGCTAATTTGGCGGGCTATGTCGGTAACTTTAGTTCGTCTACGGGTCTCCTCATTTCTGATTCGATCACGCAGCGAAAGGCCGAGCATAACGACCCTGAGCTTTGAGATGAGACCGATGGTGAGAGTGTAAGTCATCACTGGTAACACACACTGGTTAAAGACCTTCGTCTTAAGGCCTTCGAGCATCATGCTGAGTTCCTAAATCGACTTTTCCATGACTACAATGTCGTTGGCAAACTGAAGGCAAACCGAGTGGTGTATTCGCCGTTGATGTTGCCAAGTTCTTGCCATTCCAGGAATTTGAAGGCGCCCTCCATTACGGCAGTAAACAGTTTCCCTGTCTTACGCCTCTTTTCAGTGGAATCACCTTCGTGCTCTGCTTCTGTACTCGGACCGACATGGCGGCATTGTTACACAAACACTTCAACACTGCGATGTACCGAAAGTCAATGCGGCATTGCTAAAGAAACTCAAACTCCGCCCTTGTTTCAAAAACTGTCCACAAACGCTAAACATAATGGCAGGGTATATTCTGCTTCTTCGGTCTTCTGTATAACCTGCCGCAGCGTATGGATGTGGTCTATGGTACTATAGCCTCTTCGGAAACCGGCTTGTTCGGGAGGCAGGAAGTCATCAAGTCTGTGTTCGAGACGGCTCGTGAACAGCATGAACAGCTTATAAACATGGCTCAGAAACGTGATGGGTCTGTAGTTCTTCAGTAGGCTGTTATCACCTTTTTTGAAGAACAATACCATCTCGACTCTGTTCCACGTGTCCGGAGTTTTGCCCTCTAACAAGATGGAATTAAAGAGCCTCTGGAGGACTTTGAGTACCGGTGTTCTATCCGCTCTCAAAAGCTCTGTAGTGATGCCGTCCTCGCCCGTTGCCTTGTTGTTCGTTAAGCTGCTTCAGAACTATCTTAATCTCGTACAGATTGATGACCGGGATATGTTGTGACGTGCATATGTTGTGTATTACAAGGGCCAGGCGTCTTGGCGGTGGGTAGCCGGATCTTATCCGGAGATTCTTAGCACCCCCTGCTCCGTGGTTACCTTGGCCGCTACCCACGCCAGAAATAGTGGAGCTGGAGAACTTATTTTCAAGTCATTGGGGGAGGGAGGGTATTTGCCATAATTTTCACTTAGCAGGTGTGTTGGCGATCGCAGTTCAGTTATATAGTCCGTGGAGAACGCTGCTACCCGCCCTCTGGTCTGTCCTCTAGTCGACTCTTACAGTACTCATGGGATGACTTGGGGAAGCGTAATTCTCAGCGGGCGCTTCACGGCATTGTTTTTAATTTAATTTAAATTAGATTTTTATTTAAATTTCAGAAAAACAAATTATCTGAAGCCCTTGACTAGTAGAGAGAAAGAGTTACTGTTTCTTGAAGAATTTTTGGTTGATCACCTTAACAATGAGAAGTCTGCATCATTATATATATCTGGACAACCTGGGACTGGAAAGACAGCCTCTTTATCATACATTCTTCAATTAGATAAGGTAAACATATCTGTGGTGAGGAAGAAAGAAAATAAGTATCCAATGAATTTAGAATATTGGAACCAATTTAAATAAATCTTTATTGTTAGGGGAATATATAGCTGAACTTTTCGTTCACTAGAGTAAAATTTATAATAAAGTTTACAATTATTACTCTACTACATCTAGTAAATTTATATTATTTTAATCAAAACGTTAAAGGCCTTCAAATGCACTCTGAAACTTGCATGATTATCAATATAATGCTACTGAATCTTATAACTCCACCTTTAAGAGAAATTTTAATATAATTTCAACTATGGTAATGGGTAATCACAATCAAAGAACAATTAAACTAAATTAATGCAATTTTTGAGAAATTCATTATTTACAAAATTTTACGTGAAAATGTGATTTTCAGATAAGAAAAGGATACAAAGAAGTGTATATAAACTGCACAATGATGAAATCTGCCGCAAGTATTTATAGGAGATTATGCATCGAATTGGAAATCAAGACTTCGGGAACATCCGAGAAGGCATGTCTCACTGCACTTAATAAGTATTTTTCCAAAAGACATAAAATGATGTAAGTTCACTAAATTTCACATATTGATTGCAACATATATGAAGACAATGATTTATTTTTAATACATCGCTTGTAATATTTATTGTGAGATTTTATTTTATTATTTTCTCCACAGCCTCTTAGTGTTAGATGAAATAGATCAGCTTGGTAGCATGCGACAGTCGGTGTTATATACCATATTTGAGTGGCCCGCACAAGATTATGGCATTGTGCTGATCGGTATAGCGAATGCTCTCGACTTGACTGAGAGAACCTTGCCCCGCTTACAGACTAGATGCTCTTTAAAACCTCAAACATTGCATTTTGCTCCTTACACAAAGCAACAGATTATCAATATCTTTACTGAAGTCTTGACTACGGAAGACCGGACTCATGTCTTCTCGGCGCCGGCTTTGCAGTTGTTAGCAGGTGAATTTAATATTATCTATTAGTGTTTAGCTGCTCTCCCGATTCTATTCACACACCTTCGAAATTATTGGTATAAAATAGTCATAGTATCAAAATCTTATCTAAAGAATCTCTAAGTCCTAAAAAAAAATATTTTTCACAGTTTCTTTTTCTTAATTATTTGTACTCATCAGAATTGTACTGGTTGTTACTTTGATGGACCTTGCAATTTTATGCTTGCATACCTTGTGCAAACTGATACTATGTGATTATTTTATTGTGAAATTATTAAAATGTCTTAAGTAATTATCAAAAACCTAATTATTTTGTATATTAAGAATAAGTTATATCCCTAAATAACATTATAAAATGATTCAAGGTCAATATATAAATCGAACGTCGAGTTTGACAACTGCAATACATATGTAAAACAATATTTATTCAAATCACACCAGTAAATTCTCAGTATCTATGTACGGAATAAAATATTTACTAGCAACTCTTGGATTTCTTCTTCAACACATATTATAATAAATAGGAGCTCTCAAAGCTAATTTTGTGCTATATTTTTTAATATTTTAAGTATCTCACGGAAACAAATAAATTACACCCACTGAACGGATCGCCGGTGCTTCTCAGTGGGCTTAGCTTGAAACCGGTGGTAGAATGATTTTGCCCAAGTCGAGATTCGTCTCTCGCAAGAGACGCAATTGCGGTAGTCGCGGCTAAAAATTAATTCGACCCTATGGCTCGCCCCAAAAGACCGTGTGAAGCTGTGATGGCTGTATAGCCGGCAGCAAATAGCCCTTCCAAAAGAAGGCTGGTTTTGGCCGTTCAACGAGCTGCATTTTGTATTAATGTTGAATAAAAATATTTAATTAAATTGTACATTGAATTTGAAACGTGTATTGAATGTACATAATTTGTTCGCAGCTAAAATCGCTGCCGTTTCCGGTGATATGAGGCGAGCGTTAGACATAGGACGACGTGTCATAGAGCTCGCCCGGCGAAGTAAGTTCGACCAGCACAAGTCTGTCGACACGATGTTAAACGACAGCACAGTTAACGTGGAACTGAAACAAGTGTTACAAGTGCTCAACGATGTCTATGGTGGTTCGGGGAAAATTAATGCCGAAGTGGAAAATGCGATACCGTTACAACAGAAATTGATACTTTGCAGTCTGCTACTCATGTTGAAGGGGAAAAATAAGGAGATCGTCATGGGGAAATTGCATGATGTTTATAAAAAGTAAGTTTTTCCAAATTATATCCTTGTTTAGCGTTTTTTTATTGTATAGCGGACAACGGAGCAGATGGGTCACCTATATGGTTAGAGAACACGCCACAGTCCGCACATTGGTTGTGTTGCCGACTTTTTACGCCTTAAGCGTCATTTTTAAGGGCCTCCGATATCCTCACTCACTCTGCGAGACACAATACAAGTACCGTGTCGCGCTAAGTATTCTGTGATCCCGTGGTATCACTTCGGACGAGCCGACCCAATTCGTCAGCACATGCTTCAGCATGACTCTCCCACGGGTGCCAGCGTGATCGATATTTTTTAACCGTCATTCAACAAAAAAACCTATCAATTTGACTAGTTTTTTATTGAGTTTTTTTTTCACTCCTATTATTCATATTAATTAAAACTTGATCCATTTATTTACAATGTAAATTAGCTATATAATCTAGAATTGCTGAAATTTTTCTAACGTAGAGACTAGCCATACTTTCAAGATAGTAATGCGATCGATGTCCTAGGTATATGTAATACAATCGCTACGCAAAATTAATATTATGTCTGTCTTTCAGGGTGGCTGCAAACCGTAATATCGGTTCATTAGATTTGAGTGAGTTGAGCAGCGCATGCGGGCTTTTGGAGTCTCGTGGAGCTTTGCGAATAACTGGCAATGCTGGCGCAAGGGCTAAACGAATTAGACTTAATTGGGACGAGGCAGAGTTAGCGGCCGCTTTATCGGATAAACCGTTGATGGCAGCAATTTTATCCGATTTTGTCAATTAGTTGTATGTTAGTTGACTATGACATAAGTTGACATTAATACTTATTATCTAACTTAAGAGAAAAGCTCCAAAAAGTTTTTAATTTTTTTAATAGTTGGTAATGTCATTTATGAATTGGCCCTTTTTTCTTATAACATTAATCTCGTATAGTGGCTGGTTCGATATAGCCAAAAAAATTGCTTTGTAACAAAACCGGCTAAACTGGTAATAGAAATTATCCAGAAATTTACTTATAAAAAAAAGTAAAAGAGGACATTTTGACATGAATTTATTTCAAATTTCTACTTTGACATTTATATTTCAAATTAATATTTTTATAAATTGACTTGGTACCTAGTCTTAAGGAACGAATTCTTGTATGATTCTACAATAACCGTTATTTTGCCTCACACAAATCTATGTGCCTTATATTGACTGGCTTTTAACTATGTTAAGATGACGCTGAAAAATGAAAATTGGCTAAATTTCCAACATTTTTATTTACTGGACTTGATACTGCATTCAGTTTTATAATTGACCTTATTTTTTAAAAAATAATGATTAAAAAAGACCTATAGATTTGCATTGTTAATGCTAAAATTAGATTTGTAACTTCGAGACCAAAGATTAAGTCTTACATACTTTTTATCTCTGAACAAGCCAATTTTCATTAAAAAAAGTATTTTCTATTCAATTCAATTTGGTCTAGATTTAATTACTAAAGTATCTAATATAATAATTCAATGTTTTACTTTTGAACCTGGCATTGTTATATACATCAGTGTCATGAATTTCAGTTTGAATATAATTAAAGTTATTGCCAGTTTTAATAATTGTTTTTCTTTAGTAGGTTTCAGCTTTAACAACCAGCTGTTCGGCATTCTTGTTTGTAATATAATATGTTGAATGGATTTTATTACATGACTGTTTTGTTTTCTTATGTAAATGTATACATATTTGAGTTAATGTGATGTACACTAATGTAAGCTGTCAATTTCTCTTTAATCGCGATTTTGTTATGTAAGCTATAATCTCTTTAGTAGTTAGTTAAATTTGAGTCTGTATGTTTTGAAAATATTTTTTCTTGGCGTTTTTCATTTACTACGAGTATTTACGTAGTTTCTTTAATTTATTCTCTAGAAAGTGATTAACAATTATTTTAATTTTGTATTTCTTTCAATTATAATTTTTGAAAAATGTTTAATTTGCAAGTTGTAGTTCATTTTTTTTAACGTGTAAAAAGTCCTTATGATAATAGAATATGTGATTAGATAATTGTAATGGTTCTTGATAATGAAATGGTTAGATTAGTAAAATATTTTTGCATGAAAGATTTGCGGACAAAAACAACTAACTATAAATTTACCTATATTATACTAGACTTAAATCGTGAATTCCGGGAGTGGTCGTTTCTTAAGAAAAAAACTTCGACCTATGATATTCAAAGAATATTTCAGTAAAATATCCTAAAACTATTTTAATTGGTAGTTTTCAGTTACATTCTTTAACTTCGATAAATGTTTAATTTGAAAAATATATCAAATGTTTACTATGCTGTTACGGATCTCTAAGAGTTCCATAGACTTCCTTAATTCACATACACCGCAACACCTAGCACCGTCAGCGCTACAAATTTGGTTCATATTTATCCGTGGTCGACAAACTGCTGCCCGCGTTAATGTAAATTGCATTCATAGTTAATATCATAACCATTATTAATTAATAATAATTTATGATAAATAATTATAAGACTTTTATGGATAAATATGCAAAGGCTCTTGTAGTACCTACACATACTGTGCGGTCCAGTTATGGTACTTATGGTACATTATGATGGCCTTTGGCTAGAAGTGTGACGATCGCTGATATATATAATAAGAATAAAAATTATTACTATTTATAATCTGTGCATCAACTGATGACTTCACTGTCTTCATGATTAGAAAAAGCAAATATTTTTATAGAGCATAAATCAAGTAGAATGGACAGCTTAAAACAATTTTTGAGAATGAATCCTGGCAGTAGATTTATGTCGGGGTTGTGAAGCAAACGTTGTTTGCTAAAAAGTAAATATAAATGTTATTTTATGTTTATTTCTAATTGTATACAACATAAGTTACATTATCCTATTTTGTGCATTCATGTTTTTACAATCAGTATAGAACAAATTTCAAAAAAAATTAAAAGTTCCAGTTTCCAAAAGTGATATTTACCTATTCGTAATAAATAACTTAAACATAGGGTTAGCCACTGAATTTTGTACAATGCCGTTCGCGGCCGTTAAACGTTGTCTCATAGACGTACACCAGGGTTACGCGACTTCACGAAGTTGAGAAGTTCTTCGCTGTCCTCGCACACGAAGGGCTTAACATGATGGCACGCCACGTCGTGCCATTTGATGCCATCGTTGTAGAAGTTATTCAGGATCGCCAGACAGGACTCGTCATTGCCCTGTTCAACCGGAAAATATAATAGAATCAGTCCACAGATAATAATAAGCATTATTTTAATTATTACTAAAGTTCACTAAAGCTACGTAAAACGCAGGCAAACCGACACAAACTGTGGTGCGGATGTCCATGGGCGGTGGTGATCTCTTCCATATTGGAGACCCACCTGCTCCGTTGTCCGCTATACCATAAAAAAGTGTGTAAACATTATATTCTTCGAAACGAAAAGAAAGGGTTTTATCGTTGTATCTATCCATTTTATATATTTTATTCATCAGAATGCTTTACTAAATAAGATAAAATAAATGTTTATGTGAATAGATTTGCCAAGAGCGTGTAGATGGCACGCAATGTGCCGAGTTCGTTGACTATGCATCTAGGTGTAACGGTCGCAAAAACTTGAACTCACTTGAGCAGCTTCGCGGTTGTCCGGTTGTTGCTGTCCATATCCACCGGTATACGACCAATCTCCTGTGTTCCTCTGTGCCGTGGAGCCTATCTTAGCCCCAGAGCCAGACCAGAACCACCCGTTCACATTCGGGGGCTGGAGGTCCGGGCGGTCACATCCAGCGAAGTTGCATTTACGCCCAGATGTCCAAATGTAACGCACGTTGCCCGCCGCGATCCTTTGCTTTATGAATTCATTTTCCTAGAAATGCCAATATGTATTTGATAACTCGTGAAAATCTCTAAAGCATTTTCAAACCGTTATCTACTTTGTAATGTATGATGGTACGTTCAAAACCGGTTCAGAAGTTTAGGATAATTTCGAGATATTAAAACGATGATAAAAGCAAAAGCGTTACGTGTGACCCCGAATTAAGATACGGGGTCAGATTAGTCTGACCCACGGTATAATCACAGTACCAGGTAAATGTGAAATCAGTTACAAATAAGTGATTAGTGGAAGTCCACCTCCGTCGTCTGTTTCCGGCTCAAGTAAAACGGTCGTGGTATGTATGCCGTGTGCCACTTGTCTCTGCCTTATGAGTAGGTATGTCGTATAAGTATCGCAGCCGGCCATTGCACCCCTTTCACGGACGCTTCCACGCTCTAAAAACCGATCAGTCCAATGCATTGTATGCATTAGTCCTAACAACTAGCTGGATTTTTAAATATTGTTTCAAAGGTTTTTATGACTGTTCTAAACATTGTGATAACTAGTCATTTGTGACCTAAAAACCGTTTGAAAAATTATCATTTTCAAGTAAAATAATGGTAATGACACTGATTTCTTTACGTGCATAACCAAGGAGTAGATAGTATTCACAAACATGCTTCCTAGGAAGATACACTAACAATAGTATTACGTACATTGACATCAGGTTAACCGCGACAGGAAATGTTTGGAGAAACCTGCCTATGCTGATGTTTCTTGTTTTACCTATTACGGCAGATTTAATCGGCAATTAAATGTCACCTGTCCTGCTCTCTCACCTTTGTTTTCATCGATGTAAAAACCTATACAATGACTTCGTAAATTGAAATGCCAGGATTCAGTTTTTAATTTGATAACTCTTGGATATTAAGGGAGAAATCGCTTAAACTGTATTACAATAAATATGTTGCTCGTTGAATTCGCATAAAACGTAGCCATACGAGCCATTCGAGTGTTAAATATGTATGTATAAGGCGGGAGTGCCATACTGAAGCATGTGCTAACGCACTAATTGGGCCATCTCGTCCGAAGTTATACCACGCGCTCGACGTGAAACGGTACTTGTATTGTGTTACGCAGAGTATATCGCAGGCCCTTAAAAGTGCCGCTTAAGCGGCGTGAAAAGCCCGCAACACAACAAATTGCGCGGACTGCGACATGGTTTGCGGCGGTGTTATCTTATATATATCTTATCCGTCCGCTTTAGTATAAAAAAGTACTCCAAAATTAGCCCATTATCAATTAGCATTACGTGTAAGTCATGCATAAATCTACTTTATGTTACGCAAAGAGATATGCAAACTGCAATCAAAATTAAGCCTCTAGTCCGGTATGGTTCGCTTTCGTAACGTCCAATTGCGATTGCTCCATGTTATTATAGATATCAAATTGATAGTTGAGAAAGTGAGCATCACGATTCACGTTTGCGACTGACCTGATGATGTAAACGAGCTAAAATCTGCCATGAACTCTTTACTTAATAGTAGTATTGCCAATGTAGATTCACTATGGACTGTTAGGAATGGCTGTAAGCAATGTGATACCTATTACATCTTTTCTTAATTTACTTTCATTTACGGCTTCAAATAATATCACATCGTCGGATTTCGCTATTAAAATAGTAGCAACTATTTCCTAAACATATTAGCGAATTTTTACATACGAGAGAATTCTTTTAAATTTGATTAACTTTTCAATTACCTGTGGGGTCTCTAATGAGACAGCGTCCATGCAATGACGACGGCAGATATTTCTGGCGTCCAGCCAGTCAACTTCCAAATTACGTGTTGGCCCGTGCTCCCAACTGAAGAAGTATGAGTGGAGGACTCCACGGCCGTCTCTGTATGTAGAATGGCGTACCCCTAAAAATCACATTACGTTAATTGTGAAATAAATTCTATTAAAATTGCAGTTTTTTAAGTAATACTATGTGATTTATGGAGACAAAATAAAAGTACATAATTAGATATATTTTGTGCCTACGTACCTATCAAAATTACACATAGCTATTTAGTAAAGCGATCATTGTATGAAATAAACGAGTCAAGGACTTCTATTCATGCCAAGAAGACAAGTTAGTTGGTAATAAAATATATATTTAAAAAACGCGCAACGAGAAACTTTGATAATATTATAATCAAAGTACGAGTAATTAGTAAAATTTTAAATCCTAACTAAAATTTTTCAATGTTTGTTATATTAAGTTGATGAAATTCTACGCCATGAGCGTATGAAGTTTACTATAAAACATTTTTACCTTACAAACGCGGTCTCAAGATGTTTCGTAACTAGAAAGTAGTTATGACCTTTCTCAATGCTTCGAGTCAAATAGAATATTACTTTTTGCAAATAGCTTTCGTGTAATATTTGGGTTTGTACCGGAAATGAGATAAATACTGCTTTACGTAACAGTGAATGGTTGAATATGAATAGAATTCTAAGCTAACCTACGTAATTACTACCATATAATTGCATCATTAGCATGGATACCTATTAGTTATGGTGGCACTAAATAATTCTCTAAATTTTCAAATTGATATTACTATGCACAACATTATGAATTAAAAATTACCTCAACAAGCGCTATATAAATTTGATGCCAAATATTTGAGAACTTTTTTTACATTTATACAAATGTAAACGTAAGTTCACAAGTTATTCTTTTAACCAGAGACGTGCGAAGCGTAAAAAATAACAGAGCACAGATAAAAAACTTTTTATATTAAATAGTCACTACATACTTAGTAAAGGTGGTCTCATTAGCTGGAATTGAGGATATGATACTTTTTCTATTTCGTTGACAGTTATTATTAAGTGTTTGCACTCATCCGTATAGTAGAATAGTAATTAGTATCAGTGATTATTTTTTCGTTTTCGCGTTCATACATTTAGTATAGCGACCACATCGATTTTGTACCTGAATGTAAGTAGGTACTTAAAAGTCACTGTTATTAATATATGTACTTATACGGTTGAGTGCTTAAATTCCCGTAGGGCTAAAGGCGTAATGCAATTCATATTTTGTACATAGCTTAATGGTTTAAAAGTGTACCATGAAGCGAGAGGTATCAGGTTCGAATCCCAGTCCGTACAATAATAATTTAATTTATAATTTATTCGGTCACGAGTGAGTATCTTTAAGATACTGTCGTGCTCGTGGGTGAGCCATGCTGAATCATATGCTGACGCATTGATTGGACCGGCTCGTCCGAAGTGATACCACGGGCTCACAGAATACTCAGCGTAAAGCGGTACTTGTATTGTGTTTCGCAGAGTGAGTGAGGATATCGGAAGCGCTTAAAAGTACCGCTTAAGCGGCGAAAAAAGCCGTTAACTTAGCCAATGCTCGGACTATCATGGGCGACGGTGTTCTTTCCATATATGAGACCCACTTGCTCCGTTTTCCGCAATAGAATAAAATATTATATAAATATATATAAAATTAGGAGACGTAGCTAAAATAGCTAACTTTTTAAAATAAAACTATTCGTAATTTTCCATAGGTAGAAAGTTGATTCATCGATTCATCAATATCAAGGTCAATCCTAATAAGGTAAAATCAATGAGAGATCGTATAAAAATAACGGCAAAGTTATAGGTTATTTTACAATACTTTTGAACAATGATGTTTTGTCGGCATTGTAAATAAATAGAGTTCTATTGTCCGAACACTCCCACATGAACGGTACGCCCTTAACGCGTACTGTTGACATCGGTTTGCGAAACCTTCTTGTGGGAATATATTTTAAACAAAAGAACTGCTTTGTCCTGACCTGAACAAGACCGATGAGCGAACAAATGGTGTACATAAATTAAGTGTAATAAATTAAATACCTTCTATTAAACGTATTACGATTATGTAAAATTTATATTTAATTAAATATTTTGTATAAAATTTTACACACAGAGCGTTATTTTGTTCTTTGTGTTGTAGGTTGGCGCTAAAATTAGCACTAACTCTATGTAGATGAAGTTTACTAAATGAATAAACATTGACACCACCTGTTAATTCCTAAAATGACATTGGGTAGAAGCTTTCTATGCGGGCTTTTCTTCGCTCACTAATGTTATTTTAATTACGTAATAAATATTGATTTAACAATATGCAATACAACGTAAGTTTTCTTTTATGAGATCTAAAGATCTGTATAATGCATCTGTTGCATACACAGGTCTTGATCTAACTGGTTTATGCTTACTTTCCTTTTACTGCAGCAAAACGAACTTGACCTATATAAGTTAATGTACAAATGGTTAATAATAATTAGCAACGTTAGTGCCATCACTTCGCATTAGAAACAGCAATTAGACTACAAGGTGAGCCACCAGTCACCACATCTAGCGAATCTTATGCAAGAACCATACACTCGTGTGCATTGCACATCTCTGAAAGGATTTGCTGAAATCTAGTGACCTCTGTGATATACGAGTCACGAATATTTCGATTTTACTATTACATACTCCGGTATACAAAGGTGATTTAATGAAGCTATTCATAATAATATATAATTCATATTTTTTAATGAATATCTTCATTAAATCACCTTTGTGAACTTAACTTATGTCGTACGTTTCTTACAATTAACTACTGATAGACAATAATGCTAATTCAGATTATGAATATATTTTGATGATAACTAAGAATGATTTTGATGAATTTTTTGCATTGTTTTACATCTGTCCATAACATTTTATTGAATTGAATCAAGTACGAGTTTACTCAACAAATAGTCTAGATCCTAATTAAAATAATTCATTATTTGGCTATCTCTTGGAAATCGTGTTAGCAAATTCAGAATTATTTCGCGATATATATATATACCGCGTTTGTCCTCTATAAGTTGTGAAGAGTTGTCAAGTATAAACTTATTATATATATTTCCCTATAAATTTATAGATTTTTAATTTTAAAGTCTAAAATCTCCATACTTTCTTTATCGTATGCGCATCTTTTTTTGGAGAAAAAAGCTCTATACATTTCCTCAAGTAAGTTATAGTTATTATTCATAAAAATAACGGCATTCATATATGATACACAGTTATGTCAGGTTTTTTTACACGCGGGCTAACTGATTAAAGTTAAATACAAATATACATATATATAGTTATAATATATATAAATATATAACTATATAATATAATATATATAGTTATCATTAATGTAAAAATACGCACTGCTAGAACAACTGCGTGGATCGGGTAGAGCTAATCGTCGTTGGGCCTCTGCGACGCAAATTACTAGCAGCAGCGCCGCTGCGGCCAGACTGGTGTGTCGGCTCATCTGGGAAAAAATGAAGCAGTTATTATAAATAAGCAATAGAATCTCGTAAGTTTTACTTTTCAAACCTTCAAAGAATGTTCTATAAGAATCCATCTTACGGATTTCCTTATTCAGGTATGAATCAAAGTTTTACTTTTAGAAATATGTTTCAAAATAAGTGGTTATTCTTGTAATGAATATATGATGAAAATGTATGCGCTCTCTGCTAATTCGATCGGAAGTAAGTACATATCAATGAAAGTAGTGAGCGAGCCATTTTGAGGTAACTTAATGAGTTCACTTTCTTTTGGTTATGCAGGTGGCGTAGCTTGAGGACAATCAATACGTGAGATGAATTTATTTTGTTGTTTGTATTTGTGAAAGCAAAACTCGCCTCTCTGACCTCCTTGCGTGAAAAGGTGCTCGCGCGAGAAATCGTCAATTCGGTACACATTTTATGAGACTGAAAGCTACCTCACCCGAAGATTCTCAAAGTAGAAATATTATATAGTATAGATAAAGAAACCCTTTCTTTTTATTTACTAGCTTATACAAATTTAAATAACAGGTATTATATTCAAGGTAATAATTTAAGCGAAATATGAATAGGATTAAATTATTTGAATATAAATAAAACATGTTAACATAGTTCAATTAGAGTAATTGTTCTTTTATATCTATGAATAAAATCACGTAGCCAATTTTAAAATAATACCACAGCAAACCTTTAAAATCTATAGTTACGTCGATACTAGGGTACACTAACTAGCGTGTAAACGTTTTGGAAGCACTGATATTATTTTACAATGGGCGGTTCGCAGCATTGCAATCTGCGAGCGTACCTTTCGTGTTGTTGGAGCTTTTGTTGAAATTGCGCGTACGCGGTAGGTATACGTACGCAGTGTGCGTCGAACGGCGGTATCACGACAACTGACGCGGCCGCTGCGGTTGTCTCCAATTAAACCTCCGACATTCATTCACTTTCACTTCCAATGTGATGATGAGAGAAGATCCAACTCTTCGTCCCTCCCCTTCGCAACATAATGAGTACTGTAATTGCAGAGACCTTCTAGAGGTCGTAGCCGGATACGAACAAGAATTTACATAATCCGGTCACACATGAGTTATTGTCATCAGGTGTGTAATGAGTTTTGTACTTTAGCTGTTCGGTAATATGAGAAGAACAATTTGTCACACTTCTTACTTTTTAATCTATGTAAACGTGTCCGGATTCGTGCCTTTAAATTTGCCCATGCGAATTAACACATTGATAAGGCGATCTTACTTTTTTACTTTATCGTAATAACTCAAATTAAAATTCCGTAAAATCATTCCATTGATTGTATTACATATTTAAAACGATGACTTCAATTTATTTAATTTAAAATTTTGAAATGATGCATATTGCATTATTTCTCAACATTTCAGCATACTATCTCGTTTGAAAATTAGGTACTCGGACAACGTGCATATTTGAGGTAAGGAGATAAATCATTTATAGTAGCTATAAAAAAATCAGTTATGATCTTTTTAACGTATAATTTCGATTAACATTTTTTTTATAGTATAGAAATTTTTATTGATTACCTAAGTTACATTATGTTATGACTGAATCTGTGTCGAACGTAAACCACATAACTATTCATTGAATGTTTTGTTAGTTTCGGTAACAATAGTCTATAAACCTAAATCTATGAAACTAACATTTGCTAAATAACAAATGTACTTAACTAAATTATTTGGTGTTAATTTATTACTAAAATTATTTAGTTAAACAATATTTCCGCTCGTTTTCGAAACCAATGAGTTTTATTTATTTAAAAAAAAATCCCCACAAAAATAACAAGTTTAGTCTAAAATGACATAGTACTTTGTCTTAAGGTTCTTTTGATATACTACATAAGTCATACTACATATAGTCAAGGTTTACAACTTTTATGTACTTATGATGATATTTACCTACTTAAGTAACCAAAGCGATTACGACAACTATCTACTTTCTCCCTTTCGCAGCTGTTAGTAGACAAACAATAAAGCCACCATGGAATTGCTTTAAGTTAATACGTAAATTTCAGCCTTCAAAACAGACAAGAATGAAAATTGATGCCGGAACGTGCCTAAATGCTTCTTTTAAAAATGTTCTTATGTGCGCAATTTAAAGTGCGTGCTCTTATATTTTCTAACTAGAGAATTAGAGCTCGCCAAGTAATTTTTGACAATAAAATGCAGATACTATCTGTATAACCTTTTATTATTCTGTTTTAAAAATATATAATACGAGACTTTTATACTTAAATGGTATTTAAAAACAAATAAGATGTTAACATTCAAATTAACCAAAGATTTTCGTTCATTTTACATTATTCTAATTTATTATAATCTTTTAAAATGTGGCGCCTCTTTATATTTCATCGAAGCCCAAAATAACCAGAATACTAATTTATCAAGTTTACGATGATAAGTTCCGTATTTTATTATTATCTGACCATACAACAGACTCATAATCGAAGATCTAATTTATTAATGATTTTACTGAACGTCGTCCCTGCAAAGTAATCCGGTATCAGTATAATAATGCTGTCAAAATTTTAAAATAGGTAACATTACTCAAAATACGGGGCTCTTTATAAAAGCTGTCCTTCCATAAAGAGAAAATATAACAATGTTTACTTCTTATATATTCTTTGCCTTCACATAAGCGTCACATGAACCACCATGAATTTCTAGACTATCTATATTCCATAACACCACGTAAAAAGTAAAAATTAGTTACATATAATACATTATATTCTACAGATAATAATATATCCTTCCTACAGAATAAATAAATCTATTGGCTTTATAAATTACTTTTCGGTAAATCGACATCCCTGAACTTGGAATTTGGAAATGCATTTTTCAAAAAAAAATTATACAATTTAACCCGTGGGAGAGCCATGCTGAAGCATATGTGGACGCAATAATTGGGCCGGCTCGTTCTAATTTTTATATATTATATATTTTATTTATTTATATATTTTAGATAATACATATATATATATATATATTAGATTTTCCGTTATTTTACCATAAATTTCCGATATAATTATATATTTATCCGAAAATTGATTATTCATAAAAAAATAAATAAATTTTTACATGTAAAATAAGAGCTTTTTTCATCAAATCGATTAGTTTTCTTTTTCATTTGATCGGTAATTATTTTTTATTGAATATCTTACCTGATCAATATTTTTATTTGTCCGATTATTTTTATATTTTTAATATTTTTAGTTTTGAATACGTAATGGACATCAGAGAAGGCGCCAACTTCAGGGAAGTGGTAAATCGTACCTAAGAAATTGAACATTGGCAATAAAAAGTGCCATGTGGACACAGCTTATAATTACTCATTTTCATTTAGACTTTATTTAAAGCATACTCATTCGTCTATGGTTTGAATCTTTACTCTTTGAATTCAGAATCGTAAGTCTTTCATATTAGTTAATTGGAATATTTCCATTTTATTCTACCAATTACTACGAACATGGCTGACAATAAGTTATATGAAATATTAGGCGTCTCTAGAAATGCAAGTGATACAGAAATTAAACGAGTAAGTTTTATATTTTATCGATCATGACATGCATGTGGACGTAATAGATGGAAATGTTAAAAAAGTACTTCTTTGTTATTTTGAGCACGTTGTATAATTTTTTCAGAATTATCATAAGTTAGCAAAGGAATTTCATCCTGATGTTAACCCGATTGCTGGTGACCGGTTCAAGGAAATTAGTTACGCGTATGATGTTCTGTCTGACTCGAAAAAGCGACAAGTTTATGATAAATATGGCTTGAAAGGACTTCAAGAA
The DNA here is from genome assembly GCA_018230265.1 of Delias oraia. Lineage (NCBI taxonomy): Eukaryota > Metazoa > Arthropoda > Insecta > Lepidoptera > Pieridae > Delias > Delias oraia. The sequence continues at coordinate 33,816 of DWCF01000476.1, forward strand.
GGTGGCCATGGTGGTGGCTTTGGTACCCAAGATGAGCTGTATCGCCATTTCTTTGGCGACATATTTGGAGGAATGGGTGTAGGAAGAAGCCGAGGACGAGCGCGTGGTGAAGATACTATACATACATTGAAAGTATCATTGGAAGATATGTACGTAGGAAAGACTGCAAAATTACAACTGAGCAAAAATGTTATTTGTAGTGTCTGTAAGGGTGTAGGTGGTAAACCTGGTGCAGTTGTTTCATGTAGGGATTGCCAGGGACAAGGTATTAAAGTTACTTACCAACAGATTGCACCTACCATGACTCGACAGGTTCAAAGTCGTTGTGCAACATGTCAAGGTCAAGGAGAATCAATTAATGAAAAAGATAAATGCTCCAAATGTAAAGGAAAGAAAGTGTTAAATGAAACAAAAATTCTTGAAGTACATGTTGAAAAGGGTATGCGTGAATATCAAAAGATTATCTTTCGGGGTGAAGGGGATCAAGCTCCAGATTTAGAGCCAGGAGATGTGATCATTGTTCTCCAACAAAAACCCCATGATGTTTTTCAAAGAAATGATGATGACCTAATAATGAAGCGTGAAATTTCTTTGACTGAAGCTTTGTGTGGTTTTGAATTTGTAGTTGAACATTTAGATGGTCGCGATTTACTCATAAGACATTCACCAGGAGAAGTCATCAAGCCAGGGGATGTGAAAGGAATAAAAGGTGAAGGAATGCCGCATAGCAAGAATCCGTTTGAGAAAGGAAATTTAAACATTAAGTTTGAAATCATTTTCCCCGAAAATAACTTTGCTACAGAAGAGCAGTTAAAGCAGATAGAATCTGTGCTTCCACCTCGCCCTGCATTTGTGATGCCCACAGGTGAGGATGTAGAGGAAGTTAATCTGATGGACTACACACAAAATGAGAGAAATCGTGCTACTAGAGAGGAAGCATATGCTAGTGATGATGATGAACATATGCATTCTGGGCCAGGACTTCAATGTGCTCACCAATAATATTATTTAATACCTTAGGTGTTTAGTGAGAAGTAAATTGCCTATGTTTGCTGACGTAGGAAAGTTATGTACACCTACATCAGTTAACTATAACATTATTTCGTATCAATTATTCATTCCACAGCATTGATTTAATTTATTTTTAACCTTTTTCAATTTTCATTATCAGCTTTGTCTTGAAATTAGAGTCTGACCTAAACTGATTTTCCGGCTGAAATTTTCAGATGCGACTTCAGTTTAGGCCAAAACCGAAACTCACGTGGTCAAATATAAAATGCCTTAAAATACTGATATTTGGTGCATTGTACCCATTATTCTGCATTAATTAGAACATGAGATGGATACCTTATATTAAGTTTTTTATAACCATTTATTTAAAATAAATACTGTGTAAATTCTATATAACGACACTGAGGGACTGTGCAATTATGGCGTTATACACAGTTGTCGTTAAGTAGACAAGAAAAATCCAAATTAGAAAAAGAAAATATTTCAGCTTTGCTGCACCAGTAATTTTTTTACTTATTTATATCTTGCGATGTTGAGGAATCTTTGTGATAAAGAAGTAATATTCTAAAAATTATGCTGCTTCCAGAGCTTTAATGCTCGGAGGCTCAGGCTCATCTGTCTCATCTTCTTGATCCTCAGTAATTCTAAATATCTTTGAGTTAAACTGTTGCAAATGCCTGCACACAGCTGCGTAAATTTGGTAACTTAAAAGGTACATTTTTACTCAATTGTTGTCTTTATTGAGAGTGGATGTTATACTATGTAGAGTGTATGTGTATGAACACGAGCTAAACCTCAAAACTACTTTGCTTCGACGCTTTAGGGAATTTGTCGTTAAGTCAAGGGGCGTTATATGGAGTTTACACTATTAATTATAATTTAATTAAAATTTCATAGCAAATTAGTTATAAATTAAAAAAAGCCGCTAATTGTTACTGTTTCTCATTAAATACTAAGTATTAGTATTTTGAAGTCTTACTAATTAAAACTTTGGTGGTTTGTATTTGTACTCACCATACTCTAATAAAAATAATAATTACATTCTTAGTCCCAGTCAGTAAAATCACCCATTTATAATAACGAAATATACTTAGATCACAGTTAGTAGGACAGTTACTTTTTGGTTTTTCGTATTATTCATTTAAATTTTCTTATTGTACGCCAAGAACAGCAGTTTCTCTTCGTTTTTGCCACGTAAATTATTGTGACAATCCTAGTATATTTGTTGCAAGCATGCAACAAATATACAACAATAATATAATAATGACAACTTTCGAAATCAGCCAAAAACAGAACTTCGGTCAGACACTTGGCTATAAAAAAAGAATCCATAAATATAATAGATTTAAATTACCATGTACATACTTTATTTGATGATTATTTAAGTGACTATAATAATGTATGGCTTCTAAATAAAGATGGGATAAATAAACAATGATTTTCATTTATATCCAATGTTTATTGACTGTGTTTTTCATCTTTATTAACAGAATTTAAACTCTCATAGTATTTTCTGAAACCTTTTCTGCTTCTACAAAGAACATTTAAATTAATATCTTTTAAACCTAAATTCCTCAGCTTCTCTAACCGCTGTTTTACTGTTTTCTGAGATGAAGATAATACTCTAGGTTTGTTTATTATATCTTCAATTGTAAAACCTTCTTCAAATAGGAAGTCTAAAAAAATTTTAACCTGTAATAAAATTTATTTTAATTTTAGCAAAAGATACAGTGGGTGCAAAATAACAATGAAGAAATATTTTTTATTATTGGGACTGTAATGATTTATTTAAAAATTACCTTGGTTACTCGAATTCTTTCCAAAGCTGGTACTTTTGCATACATTTCTTCAACTGTATTTAAGGAAATATTTAAACGATTAGTAATGTATAACTTTGTAGATTTGTTATCACCCAATATAGTCTTAGTTTCTTGGTAGATTTCTATGTACCTTAAAAAAACAAAGCATATTTAGTTATTATGCTTAGGCAAATAATCACAAGAAACAATATTATGGTCTACACAATTATGAAAGATACAACAATAAAAAAAACATGTGGACAAATTAGCACTGTAAGCTGATATTTTAATATCTTGATATCATTTTGGATTAAATAATTATTATATTGAGTATTTTAATTACCTATTCAGTATATTTTCTGAGCAGCGCACCATCCACGGATATAAAGTATCTATACCTAAATCTGTTATACTTTGAAGCCTATCTTCTATAGTTTGATGATGATATTTTAATACCCATAAATCTCTTATTATTCTATCAGGTGAAACTCCTTTTTCTGAAAACAATGTGATAATATTAAGCTTAAAGAAAATTGAAGATACTTTTCAAAATATTCATCTCACCTCTTACCTATCAATATGTTTAAAGATTTTTGTAACCAGTCAAATGATAAAGTATAAATAAATATTCTTTTTGCAAGACGCTCACTTAACATTGCAGATGGACACTGAAAAAATGATTGATTCAATATTGTAAGTACTATAATTTTACATAAAAATGGTACAGATTACCTTTAAATGAGAAGCTATATAATACAACCTATTTTTACAGAACCCATTTTCTTGGTCATGCTTAGTTGCTATGTACACTTGGAGTAAACTGGAAACAGGTAATTTATAAAAGGGTGCAGCATGGGTATCAGACTCAAAATTTAATTTGGATATAAGTTCCATTTTAGCATCTGTAAACCAATTTTAATAATTAATATTAAACTTTCATTTGAGTAAAACTTAACACATGCACAATTACCTAAATTTTCGATTGATTTATTTAAGTCATTATATTTTCGAAATTTATTCTGTATTGTATGAGCTGAACTTATCGTTTTTAATGGGAAAATATTTGGAGAAAAATAGGATATTGCATTATTAAACAATTTTAATCGATTTCGTTTTAAGATATTAAAATATAACAATAATATTGTCATTTTTTCAATATAACTTGATAAGTTCGAGAGTAAAATACTATAAAATAATTATCGTAAATTTGTGTTATCTTATTGTTCGTTACTGCATTAAAAATGTATGTATACAGTATAGTTATTATAAAACTACAAAAAAATATTCGGAGTTGAGAGTACACTAATTAAAAAATAACAATTGACATTTACCTTTTACTGTTAAAAAAGGTATTTCAGCTCTGGGTTCGAGCCTTTTATACTTTAGAGCCTATATTCATTAATTCTTCACTTACTTGAGTTTTCATTAGAATTTTGTCTTTTATATTTAACTAAATGATAAAATTTTGCTTTAATTTTATTGCACATTGCTAAATAACTGCTCGATAAAGCAGTGTTTATAAAAAAATGTTAAACATGACACGCTCGTTATTGAGATAGTACCTTAACTCACAAAATAGTTTTCAGGGCCAGATGTAAATAATTAGAGTGAATATTTATATAAAATTTACTTAGATTATATTTGGTATTAACTTAAAAATTTTCGTAAATTCATTTTTTAGAGTTTACGAGCTTAATTTACAGATACATAACTGGCAATAAATATAAACTTATGTGATTGCAGAAAAGATTTGACACTGTCACTTCTAGTATAGTTTTGGTCACATTTGACATTGTCGCCGAGTGCTCTTACTTGGTGGCAAATTAGGGTCGTCAAGGAATGTGTTGGTTTATGGTTATGTTTTGTATCTTCCTTTGCACTCTTATTATATTCTTGATAGATTCTCTTTCGTTGTTCTTGCAAATATCATCATACTGACACCGGGAAAATTGTGACTGCTAGTCATAATAGCCAAAAAAAGAAGAGGACAAACTTAGAACTGTGTTTTTCAATTATGACTTCATGAAATTTATGCTGTTTTATTATTTTGAGTATACATGAAAACCAATAAAAACAATGCTGAGGTTTTTTTAAATCCATAAATACAACTGTATTTATGGATTAACTGCCTGATCGATATTTTTATGTGCGCTTCCACCTTCGTGTTTTCTCTTTGTTACCTCCTCGTCTCTCCCTCGATCTCGAGCGCTTTTTGATGGTTTTTCTTTCGGGTGATTCAGACCATCGCCATGAACGAGTTGGTGTTCTTCGACTCCTAAAAATATAGATCAAGTGGCTTTTTTTAATGAAATTTGGTAGTTTAAACAGTAAAATTGCAATGTTTATAATGTATTTATGTATGTATTTTTTGTTAGCTGTTTATTGAAAACAGAGTTTTTATGTGGCAATAGGTCTGTAAAATCAAAACCTTTGATTAGAAATGACAAAAAAAACAGTGTTAATGTATAAAATTTAGTTACCGTTCATAATTATCGCTACTTCGTCTTAATTTTGTCGGGTTTCTAAACACGTGCAGGAAATTACATGCACGTCCTTTAGGACATTTTTTCCTTGACTGTAGTCCTAAAATAATATTACATCAATGATAAAATATACTTTGACATGTAAATTGATGTTACATTAAATAATTGTTCTGGGCCCAGATCTTCACTGAAATAATCACGACAGTCTTCTAAAGCATCACAAGAATCTAGTGGCCGTACTAATATAAATTATCTTTGGTATTAGATAGAGTTTGATGTGGTCAGACAAGAATCCCAACACTGTTTTCCAACTGTGGTGAGATTTGTTGAAGGTTTTGCTGACAATCTTCTTAGGCCAAGTGTAACAGGACTTACAGATTATCAGCGAGAAGTAGCAATGTTCACCACCAAACTTCAATTGCCTTAGGTGTGGTTAAAGGAAACGCAACTAGGGCGCGGTTTTTCATAAGATCTTATAACACTAGCGTTGCCCACTATAATATAAAACATGGATTATGACCAATTACCGCATATAGCTGTTTTCCATGATGCAATTTTAGAGAATTGCAATGTTAACTGCCGCCCGCCGTACCAACGCGCGTTTAATGAACGGTAAGCATTTACAGCACTCCTTAGGTCTGCATACTCAATGAAGGTGTTTCCGCGAAGATGCTTCTCGTAGTTATTACACACCTGTAAAACATCATTAGAAATATAAATTAAAACAATAGATGTTAAAAAGTGTCCTATTGTATGTAAAAAATTGATTTAAAAGGTAATCAACAATTTGCAAGAATTATAGGTTGAAATACTATTATATTTACATATATTATGTTTGCTTAAATATCAACTATATATTCAAAGAAGGCTGCTTCCAATATTCAATATAAAATTTATATTTATACAAACCTTGGATTTTGCAGCAACATGATGCCTGAGTATTTTAGTTAAGGCAAATTACTGAAATTTATAAGTAAATGGATAGTGAATTTACATACTTAACTGAGTAGCATAATTTTTTTTATACTTTTCCTTTTAATACTTTTAATTACTTTGTTCCATGTAGTATAATTTAGATACCACATGCAACAAAATATAATGAAAATCATAATTTGCTGTAATTAATGTAAAGGATACTCCATTATTTCAGGACCTGGACAACTACATACTTATCCAAAAATGTTTCTGAAAAGTCGTTAGCAATACAAAACCTATAGCTTTATATACTGATGAAAATATAATTGATAATTTGTGCTAAACAATTGAGGTATTAGATAATATTTAAAAAGATTGGACTTATCTATTATACATAATACATAGTAACTTGAATGCTTAATCAAGAAACTATAAGAAAACAATATTCTTTTTTTAGAGTATAAATTGTTATCTAAACAAATCTAATCATACCTTAAATTCAACAATTTCACCATGTTTTTGAAATTCAGGCAAAACATCATAAAAAAATTCTTTGAAATCTTTAAGAGTATCACCATCTTCATATTCTAACATAATATCAGTGTCATATTCATTACAGTTGGAATTTTCCAAACCAAAGTGTACATAGAAATTTTTTGCCAAAAGTACCTAGAAAAATAAGAGTAATTTATTCTAGCTTGTGACAAAATTATATATATATATATATACAGTGTAAACTCTATAAAACGACACTGAAGGGACTGTGCATTTTATAGCTTTATAAAGAGTGGTCGTTAAATAGAGAGAAGAAAAATCAATGTATAGAAGACAAGCTAACCCAACTAAAGCCCATTGATTTCGACACTTTAGGGAGTTTGTTGTTAAATCGAGGGACGTCACATGGAATTTACACTGTATATATATATAATGATTACATAATTATTAATACTAACCTTACTAATACCAGGATATTGATGATTTCGAGAACACTGGTCACCAAATCGACAACATCCAGTTTTAATAAAGAAAGGACATAGCTCATTATTAGGTCTTGTCTCATGGTATATTAGCAATTCTTGTGGAGGTATTGAAGAATCTCCAGTTAAAAATTTCTCCAAATTATTAATAAACCGTTCTTGCTTTAATTTGTTCTCATCTTCTATTTCTTTTAATCTTTCTGCTTCTTTTTCTTTGCGTTGCTTCTCCAATTCCCATTCCTGATAATATGAATATTCAGCATTAAGTATTTTATAATATTGAATAAAAATAGATAGTTTTCAAGACTTACTTGTTGGAGTTTTAATTCAAATTCTAATTTTCTCTGTTTTTGCTTTTCCTTTTCTATTTCAATTTTTTTATATTTCTCTATTGCAATTAATTCAGCTTGAATCCATTTCTCATTTTCTTCTTTATTATGAATTTCTATTTGTTCTAACTCATATTGTTCAAGTAATTCTTGTTCTTTTTTCCATTTTAAATATTCATTAGATGAAGGAGAAGGGAAACATTCTGCAAAGTTATCATTAAACATTCTACAAATTTATAGAATTGATAAATTTATTTTTATATTTTGGGTACTAACTCATGCTAATTCTTGTATAGTTGTGATAAATTAAAATCTGCAATACATATCCAGTCATTACCAAAATTAATTATAATTACCAAGTTCCTTTGCAGTTTTTGTGCGGATTCTTCTTCTCCTTTCACGTTTTGCAATTTTTCTCCATTTTTTGTGTCTAAAATACAATTTGAGTCAAAGCTGTTAAAAGTAAACTTTTAATATTTGTATTTCCTCGATTGCTAAATCTTACCTGCCCATTTTTATTCGTATTCAATATTTTTAAACCAAATATACCTATGTCACTTCTACACATTACTTTTGGTAATAATATGATGAAAAGTGGTAAAGTAAATAGTTACTGCCTGCGAAATTTTTAAAGGCAAGCTGCTAGACTAATCACATCAGTTAATATATTATAATAGTTGTAAACACTGATGTTTTCTTAAATAATTAACATAAAGTCACCAATTTTAATAAACCTTTAAGAGCAATAGTGTAATTCAAACAAAACTAGATTTTTTTAAGGGTGCGTTTCACTAAACGCTCACAACGCCTAAAATGCTCAATAAACCGTTCCGCTTAACGACCGATGATGACCGAAAACGTCACGACTGACGTCATAACTTTTGCTCACGCCCTGCTCACAACGACCTATCTAAAAAGCTTGGTCGAAGTCGACTTTGAGCGTTAAAGCCGCAGGAGATGAGATTTCGTGCAACATTTGAAAATATATTTATATAAATATTTGAAATATAATATAAAGTTAAATAAAATTAATTTTAGACTACATTGAACAGCCATTTATACATGCCTCTTAATTAACAATGAATATAGTCAGCATCAAAGACGCCCACCTATCATGAGATCGTCTTTCCATCGCGTGGCGGGACTCGAGAACTTTTTCCCATCAGTTGTCGGTTCGTCGAGCGATATAGCCAGCCTATTGCCACTTCAACGTATTAATACGGTGGGCAATATCGGTTACTTTGGTTCGGCTGCGGATAACCTCATTTCTGATTTTATCTCGCAGCGAGAACTGGAGTTTAAAATAAAATAAAACAATATTTTTTTTTATTTGGCTGTTGGCGTCAACGTAATTTACTTATGACTAAGCTTATGCCATTTCCAAAACGCTAAGTGAAAAGAATATAAGTGAAAAGAATTGGCAACAAACTGCACTGCAGCATTTTCTCCAATGAAACATCTATTAACTATTCGTTTGCGCGGGCTCTACTCATAGCTCTACTATCTGACTTTTTATTTTTGTCCTCTCGGGAGGATATTAGGTAATTTCCGAGAGGACAAAAATAAAAAGTAAAAAAATCTTGTAAAACTCTCTTGTCATTCGTAGACAAATTTATTTTATTTAATAACTTCACAAAATAGAAACCTAAATATTAAAATTTAGATTAATTAATTAAAATTAAGTTCTAAGCTTTTATTTGGATTCCTTGATACTTTTCAGATCACGCATTGTCAAATGAACGCTTAAAACACTCCATAACCCATTCCACTTGAGCTTATGACACACGCTTAGAAGCAAGTGAAACGACAAGAACCGTGGTCGTGAGCGTGATCATTCCGAGCGTTTAGTGGAACGCACTCTTAGTGTATACAAATTTAACACTGACAGTTTACCGAATATTTAGTTGTTCTGTAAACTATTTGTATCCGTGATGCTATTCAATATTACTCTATTATGAAAAATTGAAACTATATTCAAAATGGTGTCTTGAAAAACGAATCAAATAATACTTATTTAGAAATATCATTCTTTATAACATCTAATAAGTAGCTAAGCACGTTTTCATTTTTGCACTTTTATTTCGTTATTTGAGGGTATATAAAATTTCCTGACAACTGGTGGTAGTAAATAGTTAAGGCTATAAGACTGAAGTACGTTAGAAGTGAAAGTGAAGAATATGGAAAGAAATAGAGAAAAATTGAAAGCCTGCATTATAAATAACGATCAAGAAGCGCTACATGATTTGCTTAATAATAGCTTAGATCCCAATTTCGAAGGTGGATGGCCGATACGACTTGCAGCACGTTTGGGATTTTGTGATTTAGTAAAATTATTTTTGCAATTTGGTGCTAATCCACATCTACTCAGTGAATCTGGTAAGATTTTTTTCATACTAATACGAAAGAAAAAATACAATTTGTGCAAATTATATATCTCACTAATTTAATAAACTTGCATGACGCTACGAGTTTATAAGAATTTCTGCCATATTTATTTTATAATATCAACCATGTGCTTCTAATTTATTATCATTACAGGTGCATCTACGTTACAATTAGCAGTATATTCAGCAAAACACTGGAATTTGAATGATTGGAACTTCTTATTATCTTGTTGTGATTCTTCTCAATTAGCAGACGGTGCTGCTGTAGCTATAATTTTTGGAAATGTTGAAGCTTATAGTAAGATAATAATGACTGGACGTTGTAATACTAACATTTCCACTACTTTGACAGGTGAGTGTTATAATTATGTTGTTATATTTGCAGCGTATATCTAAGAACTTTTATAAAAGTTTGGGTGATAAATATTGAACAATAAAATATATATTTTTTACAAATTGATAACATGGCCATAATATGTTTTTCAGGAAAAACCGTCGAGGATCTTGCAAAAGGATATAAATTATATTATTTAATAAACTCAAGTCATAATAATTCATTACAAGTAGGAACAACGTCGACTTTAGCTTCGCCCAGGCAATCCAGACAACGTGATGGGGTAAAAAAAATTTTTAGTTACATTTTTTATCAATCTTAAAAAAAACGATAACTATAAATTGGACGTGTTCATTTTTATTTCCTAGGTAATTATATTCTTTATATTCAACCTATTTTAGGATGCACGCAGATCGCATATAAACCAACACCGCAATTTGTCGCCATCTGTGGCCAGCTTCTTCAACATAGCAGCGCAAACTTGTACTTCTCCACGATCGATTGCAAGTCTTATTTTTTCACCGCCTCATTAACATGACGTTCCTTTAAAGATAATGACTTAAGCCCATGACGACGACAATGTTTCGATGCCATATATTATCTAAAGTCAATTCCAATTGGCCCTATAGCTATTGTGATACCATCGATATATCTTTTGAATTGTACAAAATATTTGCTAATTTTAAGATTAAAATATGATTAATTAAAATATTATCTATGGTAAAGTGAAGAAAAACCTATTTATTAATTATGTAAATGTAAAATAACAACGACGATAGAATAAAATGTTTTATTAAAAATTAAAATTTATTTTTATTATTTGCAAATCAATCGTTTTATTTTTGTAATCATTTTGGGTTGACCTGCTGCGTTGGAGTACAAAGACTCACTGCTTGACTCTCATTATTATCCTGAAATAATAATTACCAATGTATAGTAAGTATGTACTATAAAATATATGACAAAATTAAGATATAAAGTTATTTTTAATAGGTACGTACAAATATTTCTTTATTAATATTAAGCGCGTAACCAAGCATAAAGGTCATTTTGCTCTTCAAACAATTTATGAAGTTATCGAGTACAACTCTCTGAAAATAAATTACATTAAATTATTAATAAACTTAAAAAGTGGAACAAAATAGGCGGGTCCTCTATGACTAAGGTAAGAGATCACCGTTGCCCATGGAACACTACGCCACAATTTGCGCTTTTTGATTATGTTGCCGGCTTTATACGCCGCTAAGAAAGAAAGCCGGGTAACATTATCACGGTATAATTTCACGGATATACTCATATCCGATATCCTCACACTCTTAGCGAAACAGTACAAGTACTGTTTCACGCAGGTATTTGGGAGCCCGTGGCATCACTTCAACCGAGCCGGCCCAATTAGTGCGTTAGCATACGATTCAGTATGGCTATCTCATGGATTTATAATAGTCTCACGGGTAATACACATATAAATATAAAAAACCTTTCTTTGATGTCTCAACCCCAATGAATGCTAACATGTAATTTTATGGAAGTAAAATAGCTATTAATACACCTATCAAAGGATCACTAATGAAAAAGAATAAAATCTACAACATTAGTATTTATACGTCAATAATTTATATTAATGTTGCAGTCATCTGTCATCATAACGACATTCAATTGAATGACAAAGCTGAAGGTTAACTGAACAAGCGTCACTCAATATCCAACTAGTTAGCAGTTTGTAGCATAGCCCTTTAAACAGAGCGGATGTAAAATCAGCTAAATGATTGTAATTTAGTTCATCTTTTTCCCACAGCGGCGTTAGAAGTCACTAAAACAAATATGGCGTCAAA
>DWCF01000477.1:0-45821 GCA_018230265.1 Delias oraia
CAAGACCTCAGAACATTCCTCGGCATGACTAATTACTACCCAATGCCCCTGAAATAACAAGCACCGCTCCATGTGTAAGATTATATATATATATATATATTATAGATATTATATATATAGATATTCTTTATTAAGTCATAATGAATAAATTTATTATAGCATTTTGTACAGCTTCTTAAATCATTACAGGTTGATATTAGCAAAATATCCGCACTCTGCTATCTTATGGGAGCACTGTTATCTGAGCCAGGTGAACGATTCGCAGATAAGTCTGCAGTAAAGATTTACATTGCATATTGTTTCATTTTTTGCTATATATGGTGTATTGGAGGTAATATCCTCGAGATGAATAGGAAGTCTTTCGAAGAAGTTATCAAGAGGCAGTTTGAGGCTTTTGAGGAAGCTGAATAGTGGGTTTATTTATTAATTAACCAATTCAATTTATTTACATAGTACAAATTATTTTTATCCACTAAATTACCTGAACTTTGTAATCCAAATTAGTTTATTTAATATAAACCTCAATGTAAATATATAATAAACTCATAATTTTATGTTTGAAAGCAATCAAAAACTGACTTTACATTTTATTCCAATTTATTTTCCCGTTTTTGAAGTCGAGTGTTTTATTACCACACGTCTGTTTTTCGTATAGCACGAAGCAATAGCGATAGCAACCCAAAAATACTTCTGCATTTGTTGATATTGACCTAGAAAATGAACGTAACAATTTTAAAACAACATCGTTATAAAAACACTGAATTTTATTGCAGTTTTCCTCAGGGATTTAATTTTTTCGATATGTACATGGACACGAAACATAGAAAATTGAAAGTGTGGGCGGAAATAATACCAGAGTTTCTATACGATTGTAATAAACCGTTTTTTGAAACGCTGGTCCCGACGATAGACACCGTCCGCTACGGGTATTTATTCGAAAAACTTCTGAGCTCTGGCAAACCGGTCATGTTTACTGGAAACACTGGTTAGTGATATTTATCTTTAAAATATAATTCCAATATGCGGTGGTTTTATTTACCTCCCTGAGGCACTTCCATTAATTATGAGTTTTACATATTATTTTTTGAATTAAATTTGAGCATTACGGCAGGCTTCAACGAACATATCCGTCCTTTAAAGCCTATTTTTGAATAAAATTGTGGTGTCGTTAAAATTGCATTAACTCTCAAATTTATTTTGAAATTTATTAAGCGATGAAACTGAGCAGGAATAACAAATAGGTTGAATATAAATTTACCAGTAAGAAAACATAACTACCTCTCTTACTCTTACCTCCTTACGAGTTATTAAATTTCTTTGAATTGATTGGAGATTAGCAATAATTTACTGTTTAGAAAAAAATTTTCGTTTTGCAATAATGCGTGATTACATGCACCCATGGGCAAGCTATGCTGAACCATATGCTGACACACTAATCGGACCGGCTAGTCCGAAGTGATACCACTGTCCGAAGTTAACACTCCAACTGCGTTTCGATGAGTGAGTGAGGATATCGGAGGCCCTTAAAATGCTGCTTAAGCGGCGTAATAATCCGGCAACACAACCAATGCGCTGACTATGGCGCGAATGTTCATGTGCAGTGGTGTTCCATCTTACCATATAGGAGATCCACCTGCTCTGTTCTCCCCTATACCATAAAAATTGATACCGCGGTCTCACATAATACCAGCGTGAAACAGTACTTGTTCTGTGTTTCTTTTAGCTGGCTAAAGGTACTGCTAATTTATAATATGTAATATGTTTTAATACTAATTATGACAACAGATCACTTTGCGAAACATAGTACAAGTCCCGTTTCATGCTCAGTATTCTGTGAGTCCGTGGTATCATTTTAGAGGAGCCGGTGCAATTAGTGCGTCAGCATATTCTTCACATGGCTCTCCCATGGGTGCAACATTATTAAGACACTCTCCTGTCCGCTGTCAAACCCTTCCAGAGACCAAATAAATTATAAATTAAATTATATTTGTCGGGACCGGGATTCTAACCCGATATCTCTCGCTCTATGTTACACCTTTAAAACCATTAATTTACGAGGCTCACATACTGTGAACTATAGTTCATGTTATGTATTGTGTATGTATGTTATATAGTTTATGTTATATATTTTGTATGATTTTTGAGCGAATATATTTTATTAGCTCCCGGCAACATTTTTTAACGCTCCATCAACGTCCTCATAACTCATTTAGAGTTGAATTACTTCAGGCGTGGGCAAAACAGTGATAGCTGCGGAGATTTTAAATAAAATGTCCACCACTGGAACATATATACCTGTTATATTGAACTTCTCCGCGCAAACTAGCAGTGCACGGACACAGGTAAATAATTTTAACCAAATGAAAATCAATATTAACAATAAATCAATGTTGCGGTGTCATTTCTATCAAAAATTGACACATGTCAAAACAACTTGCTGTTTATAAAGAAGCATACCTCTGATTTTATTTAAAAAAAGGTTTATTAGGAAGCCTTTTTCTGCGGGGGTGTACATCTACACATTTAATGCTGAATCTAGCGCTTAAGAAATTATTATAATAGCGCTTAATTTGCTTGAAAAGATTTGTACAGCAACGGTTATCTTATAAAACAAACACAACGCAACCGAATATATTATTTGGTGCCATACAAATATAGGTAGGCTCTATGAGATATTTTGATTAATATGAATTTGATTTTTTTTTCAAATATAATTATTTGAATGTATCTTAAAAGATTGCGCACTCGAATGTTATAAAACAGTGATCGTATTTGTAAGAAAAATTTTAAACACATTGCAATGAATAAATTGAATTGTATCGCTTTGATGTCATTGTGTGTAATAACTGAAAAATACCCCCTTTATTACAATAGCGATAAATATATTTGTTTTTATTACATATATAAATAGTATTATTTATACACTACTAGGAAGTAATCGAGCTTCGACTTGAGAAGCGTCCTCGGAAGGCAATCGGGGCTCCTCTCGGGAAAAAAGTGATAATATTCATTGACGATGTTAATATGCCAAAGCTGGATGTATACGGAGCGCAGCCAACTATAGAATTGCTTAGGTAGACTACATAACGCTTTAATTTTTTTATTGTTCACTCTCGATTGATTCTAAATATATCATTTAATATCCTTATATACTTTTCGTTCAACTTATTATTAAATGGTGCTTTATACTTAATATATATTAAAAGGTTGTTCTTTATTTGTAACTGAACAATATAAAGTATATCTTAAGATCGAATTTTGAGATTTGACTCTTGTTTATTTTTCGTAGGCAATTTTTAGATTTCGGAGGTGTCTACGATCGGGACAAACTGTACTGGAAAGATATTTTAGATGTGGTGTTGTCGTGCGCATGTGCACCTCCTGGTGGAGGCCGAAACCCGCTCACGGCGAGATATGTTCGACATTTTGCTATGTTCTATATATCAGCACCAAACTCAGAGGCTATGAAGACTATATTCAAGGCTAGTTGATTTTAGCGATACAACTTTATAACAAACTGAGCGCTCTCAGATGCATTTTCCGCCGAAAACCAGAATTCTCTAGTTTCAGATGTCTTCGGCAGTATTATAAATTATTAGGAAGTCAAAAAAACTTGCGTCTATGTAAAAAGTTGGCAACGCAAACTACCTCAATTTATAGCATTTTCAAATATTATTAAAAATAATTCAAATAGTTGCAAAAATTAGTTAAAAATATTGTATAAGTATGCTACAATTTGTATAAATTAATTACATTTACTTTTTATAACACACAATGTTTGTAGTCAAAATATAATTTTAGTACTTTACAAAACGATAAGTAACGATTGGGCAATATTTTTTTTATGTATTATTATAAAGTCCATTCAAAGTCGTTCCGGCAGACATCAAAGGTAAAAATGACGATGAATATCTATTTTTGAACCGCATTTATTAGACCTATCTGTGGACTGCGACATAGGATTGGCCTAATGCAAAAAGCAAATTCAAACAAAAGGCAGAATGGTGTGTTTCACAATATCAGACAATGAATAGTAAATATATAATAAAAAAGTAAGTTTTCACCCGTGAGGCTGGCTGGCTGGGATTGGGCTGGCTCGTCCGAAGCGACACCACGGGCTCACAGCGTGAAATCGTTGATGTGTTTGAAATTTCAATTGTGTTTGGCTGAGTGAGAGATCCGCAGACTGTGGCGTGGATGTCCGTGGACGGCACTGTTCTCTTATTTATATCTGCTCCGTTGTCTACTATACCATAAAAAAATTATCACGTGAATACAATAAACCAATTTGCTTTGCAGGCTATCCTTAAGGGTCACATGGAAGACTTTGTCACAGATGTGTCGGTACTGGGTGAGCCAATTGTCAACGCAGCCGTCGATGTGTATCTAAAGATATGTGCTGAGTTATTGCCAACACCAGCCAAGTCTCATTACGTGTTCAATTTGCGAGATCTTTCCAAATGCATGCAGGGTGTACTTCAGGCTAACGCGGCTTATATGAGATCACCGCAAGCGATGTTACGGTATGAGAAACAAGTCAATTTTTTCATACAGAGTTTTGCCATGCTGAACAATTAATGGGACGGCGCATTGAGAGAGATTTATCGGGCTTACAAAATAACAGCATGAATTAATATTTTTACTTATTTTTTTTTATTCCTGAGTAGTTATTAGTTATTCCAACTATGCGGTGTGGGTTACGTGTTGATTTTTGGGCGACAGTTATTTACAATCAGAGGAACCGACTGCCCCGTTTTTTGATGTATAACAGTAAAAAGGTCCATTTTACATAACCGATAATACATACCACGACCAAAATTAATATCTGTTGCATCTTTTCTAACTACATTATTGGATACGATCGTCTTAATAAATTGTATCCATCGGGGATCAGCGACATAAACATGGAACGTGCATGCAGTTTTTTTTAATCTATTTATTTTTGAAATGGCTAACTCACTATGCGGTGATACGGCTCTGACAGATCAGATGAAACAGAATAGAAGTAATTGTACGTCCGCAAGGTGTGCATTCATTTTTTAAGCGAAATTGTTTATGTAATAATTACGAATAATTTATAATACACAGCGTGAAATTGTAGTTGTATTTGAACGGTACTTGAACTTTGTTTTGCTGAAAGAGTGAGCGGTCATCGCCCCTGTTATAAATTGCATTGCACAATGATATCGAAGTCCCTTAAAATATACTGCTCGAGCGGTGTAAAAATTCGGCAGTACAAACAATGCTCGGAAGGTGGCGCAGTTGTTGTTGGGTAGCGGTTCTCTTATCATATAGAAGAGCCACACGTTCCGTTGTCCGCTGTACAATAATTATAAATTAATATTGTAAGAGCGCTATCCGGTATTACAAACATTGATTTACTTATATCAAGATAACAAATATATTTAAGCCTTGTCCAGACGAGTTTAACGTGTATCTAATGTAAAGCTTTACCAACCTACCGAGCCGATGTATCACGGCGAACGGTGCCGCGAGCTTTACATGTAATACTGGTAATGCTGTACAATTAGTTCACATTCATGGTCTGGACCCGGCCTTAAGAACATTAAAAATATAATGCAATTATATGTTACTGTTACTAAGATGTATCATATTGCACATATCTTGTAACGAACGACGGTTACAAAGAAATGCTGAATGGAGTTTGTAATTTTAGAAGTTACCTATAACGCATACTAGATTATAATTTATTCTTATATAAGAATGAAATGAATGAGCTCTTAAATGTGATGTGTTTCTAATTTATTTGGCTTTTGGAAGGGTTTCATAATAACACACTGACACACTAATAGGGCCAGCTCGTCCGAATTTATACCACAAAATATTTATCAGTTACCAATGATACAAATTAATCTTTACTGATTTATTAAAAACGAAGTATTATTATTTTGAAATCTTACAAATTAATACCTTGGATTGTATTTTCTTAAATCAGTTTCGGTTTTGGCAAAAATTTCGGCAAATTTTCGCCGAAATCTAAACTGCCACCGAAACTCGGTCGGACACTAATAAAAATCTAAGTTGCGTTTGCTCTAAAACAGAAACAAACTTTAAAGCTCTTTATTTCACTAATTATATTACAGAAATTTTAAATTAGGAAAGGACAGTTTTATCCATGGGAGAGCCATGCTGAAGCATATGTGGACGCACTAATTGGACCGGCTCGTCCGGAGTGATACCATAGGCTCACAAAATACTTAGCGTGAAAAAATACTTGTACTGAGTTTCGCAAAGTGACTGAGGATATGGGAGACCCTTAAAAGTTAAGCTTAAGCGGCGAAAACAGCCGGCAACACAACCAATGCGCGGACTGTGGCATGTTGTTTATGTGTGGCGGTGTTCTCTTATCATTTAGGAGACCCACCTGGTCCGTAGTCCTCTATAGAATAAAAAAAGTATAATACCAACAAATCGCAAATTGTGGCACAGTTGTCCATGGGCGGCGGTGATATTTGGCCATAGAGTAGACCCGCCTGGCCGCTACTATCGAAAATATCATACGTAAATATGAAAATATCATAAAAAAATATGACGCTTATGAGAAAAGGTTATAATTATAAAAGAAAATTAATTTAATAGATAAGTGGGTATAATAATTTAAATATGTTTTTTAATATTCATTGAATTATTTAGTCACGTTGTATCGCACGACGATTGAATGGTTCGTATTTCTGTAGCTCAAATTTCACATACATTGGGAATGTGAATTGATATGTGCGAATTTTCAATGAAAAATAAGCCTTTATTTTAATAAAAAAATTGTCACTTCAGTTTTTCCAAGTTCACAAAGTTCAACATTTTTTTTATTGAATAAATGTTAAATAACTTGTGTTCACTTTAAAAGATCAAATTAAATAGATTTTTTGACGCTCTATAATATACAATAGCTGTCACTGTAAAAATTATAACGTATATGATAAATATGAGTTAGACCGGGGATGTCCATGGGCGGAGGACCGCTTACCCTAGGCGAGCCTCCTGCTCGTTTACCACCAATTATTAAAAAAAAGTAATGAATGCGTTCAAACGTGTGCAAATGTTTCAATTCAATCCCAATACAATCTATGGTTCACATATTCGAATGAATATGTAATTTCGGTGGCAACGAGCGCGCCATAATTTGTATTATGTCAACGGTCTGTACTTTCGAGGGTTTGTCTGTAAAATTGTAGAGTTTTAGTTGTCATCTAGTTAGCAGTATACAGTAGTGATAGAATTCAGTGAAACGTAATCAATTGTGATGCTTTCGAATTTCCCAATATTAATCAACTATTTCCACCACGTTAATTGTGAAATGGATAGACCCTCAATGACAGAATTCGGAGCTATAATGAAATAAAAAATAATCATTTCACTATATCATAAAGCATAGATCTCTCTAAAAAACCGGCCACGCACCCACGGGGCTGGGCGTGTCCATGGGCGAAGGACCGCATATTCTAGATGAGTCTCCTACTCGTTTGCTTCACTATTTTCATAATTATAAGACTAATCTTCGATATGAAGCAATATGTTTTGATTGAGCGATTTGGTTTACGATTGGGTTTGATCCTTGGTCCGAATAAAAATGTATAACTTATTCGGTCTTTAGACTTTTTCGGCCTTAAGTATCTTAGCCCGCAACACAACTCGTGGGACAGCCATGCTGAAGCATACGTGGACGCACTAATTGGGCTGGCACGTTCGAAGTGATACCACGGTCTCACAGAATACTCAACTTGAATACTTGAACTGTGTTTCACTGAGTGAGTGAGGATATCGGACGCCCTTAAATATGCTGCTTGAGTGGCGTAAAAAGCTGGCAACACAACCAATGCGCGGAGTGTGGCGCGGTTGCCCATGGGCGGCGGTGTTTTCTTACCAGATAAGAGACCCAACTGCTCCATTGTCCGGTATACTATGAAAAAATGAAAGTGCGTATAGTGTCTATTGAGTGAGGCAATCATCTATTTACATAGAGGAGACGTTACTCCGTTACCCATTATACCAAAAAATTATATATATGTATTAAAAATTTGTCACATTAATATAATTATTTATTTCAGTCTGTTTTACCATGAATGCCTGCGTGTATTCCACGATCGTTTGATTAATATAGAAGACAAGAGCTATTTCTATCACTTAATGTGTACGGTTTGCAATAAGAACTTTCAACAACCGATCCTCGAGGTACCAGAGGATCCGATAATAGAATCACCACCCGTACTACTGTTTGGTGATTTCCTCAACTCGGCCGTACCCAAAGAGAACAGACAGTACCAAGAGATTCCGGACATGCAAAAACTTATGATTGTTCTAAAGGTACGATTATATTATCCTATTTAAAAATTCGCAATTTTTTTTGAGAAGCCCATGTGCAGAAAAATGCTTATCCTAGGTGAGCATCCGTTTGATCCGTTTCAAAACTATGGAGACTCGTGTAAAATAGGCGACCGATCGTAACATAGAATGAGAAATCCGCTTAATAATAATTTTCAACAGTAAATTTAATAATATCAATGGTCGTATCGGAGGCCGACCAACTTTTGTTTTCTGCTAGCAGCGTAGAAAAGCCGTAAACAAAAGCAGAGCGCGCATTGCAGGGTGGTTCTCTATGGGCGGCGTTAACAATCAAGGCATCCAACCGTGATGGTTATATCATATTAAAAAATATACTATTTGGATTATATTTATAAAGTTTATATATTAAGTTGTCCTTTGATGTCCTTGAATTTATTAATTTAACTTGTTTAAATGATTTGATACTTATTTGATAATATGTATAGTAGCTTTTTATGATTTAATATTTTTATTGACTTTAATACGACCAAAAATTTTAAGATTATTTATATTTAAATATATTATCATTATGAAAATAATAGATTTTTTAAATAAATTATTTCAATATATTTAGCAGTTTAAATAATTTTTATCCATTTAAAAAACTTTACTATTAAAATTTGAACTTATATATTTATTGTATATATTCTTGTAGAATACATACCATGCGAGTAATAAAGAGATAAAGTAGTAAAGCGTAAAACACGGCAGCGAATATGCGACTTCAATGTGGCTATGGGTTTATATGGGTGGTGGACCGCACAGCCAAAATAATCCATTTACCTCTGATTTCATAATATATTATTCATGTCATGTTGTTTTTTATTCCGAGTTATCTTAAAATTAATGGCGGTAAATAGTGATTTTTCCACGCAATAAAGACGTCGAGTTGTGAAAATCAGCCCATCTTACATTTGTAGTGTTTAAAATTTATAATACATTGAATAATATATATATTTATTGCGTTATATGTATGAATCGAGAGGTTTTATTACTTATACTGTCTTTTATTTTTAGGTAATATTGTTTACTTAAACAATAAATTTTATTTAATATGTTTTCAGAAAAATGACTAATATAATTATGTTTTAAATGACTTGTATATGTATCTACATTAAATATACGAGCTTAACCATCATTTTTGACAGGAATACTTAGATGAATACAACTCTACAGCTAGAGCGGAAATGAATCTTGTACTATTCCGAGACGCCGTAGAGCACGTAGCGCGCGTAGCACGGGTTCTACGAGCGGAGAGAGGTCACAGCTTGATGGTCGGTCCCGGTGGATCCGGGCGCCGCTCCGTAGCCACACTGGCCGCCCACGTTAACGAGTGCAAGTAAGCGTTTTCACTGTAACACCTACAAGAGTTTTCATCAGCAAATATTTACGTATGTTATTAATATGTATGGTCTTTTAAATATAATTCGTATTTGTATAATTCGTTGTTTCGAATTATCTTTCAAGAAAAACAGCGTACACATTCCTTAAAGGACGGCAATGCAACCGCGGCTCTATAAGCGCTAGTTGTGTCCATGGGCGAAGGACCGCTTGCCCTAGGTGAGCCTCCTGCTCATTTGCTACAGATTTTATATAAAAAAAGTTTAATTGCATGTTCAATATAAAATAATCTTAACGCTATCAATATTTTTTTCTATATTGTATAGTGTAGATATATGATTTTATAAAACTGGTGACGGTTTGGCGGTGATGCCTCGAGGTACCATACTTGGATGGCGGAAAACAGAACAATTTTAAAAATGCCTGTAAAATTTTTAAAATTATACCTTTCTATACTCACATACAAAACATTTGTAATAAATATATATTATAAATATATAAACAAAATAGATTTGAAATTTAATAGTATACCATAAATACAATTTAATAAAAAGGCAATACATCCCGTTAAAACCAACACACGTGCTCGCCAAATGCTGAGTCGGCGGATTTAAATCGACAACTCCACGTCTTAATAATGGTCTTTTATGCATGGTATATTACACGGCTTAACAATACTTTGTTTATACATTCTATTGGAGATAATAGCTTGCGCTAGAAAGTTCCAACACATGTGCGCGCGCAAATAGTTGGTCTTTCGAATCAATCTTTTATTTCACCCTTGCCCCGACGTTTATTCTATTGTATAACCTTTTATTGCGTAACTTTTTCTGTTCAATCTTTATTGTTTTATACTAAGAAATTTTAATTTTCTTATTATACCTTAGTTTGTATTGTATTGTAAATTATATAGAATCTTTGAGGTGGACGTGTAATTATATTACATTTATGTGTGTGTGCAGGCTTCGACTTATTATTTCATAAAACTTCCGTTGGATACAGTCTGATCGTGCGATCGTATCTAATAAATACCATAATAGCATATAATACCATAAAGTTCGAATGTTGGTTAGAAAGAAATTAAAAGTTTTAATCTGCATTTTGGTTTTGGCAGGTCCAGAGATTGTTGTGGTTTCATATTTGGACCCGTATACTAGACTGGAGGACATCTGCTGGGTCCAATAATATATAATATTATTAATATCTTAAGTTTAATAATGTACCATACGTATGAAAATAAACATCTCAAACATATTTTATAATTATTGCTTTTTCGTGGTCTACGTAGCCTTGTGGCGTATTTTAAATGTTGGATCCAAATACGGAGATTTGTAGCGCAAAGGGATGATTGTTTTAAAAAATATACACACGTAAAAAAGTTTTCTTATATCCATCGCAGTGATGCATTTCACAATAATTTTATTTTTAATTGATATATTGTCGCAATGTTCGCAATATCATGAAAGCACTATTAGAAAGAGTGGGTGATCCTTTTCGTAAGCCCGAGGCGCGCATACACAATCCACTGAACTCGCAGTATTTTTGATAAAACTCATTAGGCTATGTCGATTAAGGAATCATTGAATATTTTTATCTAACAAAGCTGATACTTTTTGCTCTAAAAATATTATTATTTATATAAATATTGCAACAGGTGTATGGGTATGGAGTTGAAACGTAACTATGACACTCCGGAGTTTCACGACGATCTTCGCAAGATGTACATGAGAGCGGGCGTCTCTAACGAGGACACGGTTTTCCTCTTTACGGACACGCAAATAACTAAAGAAGGCTTTTTGGAAGATATCAACAATATGCTGAATTCGGGTATGTTTGATTTAAAAAAATATATTCTTGCTTACTATAAAGAGGCAAGCGCAGCGTTGAACGTCCACCCACAAGATGGACAGACGACCTTATATAGGTCGCCGGAAGACTCTGGATGCAGGTTGCTTCCGACAGGTATGCATGGAGTTCCAAGAGGGAGGCGTCTTGGAGAGAATTGGGCTAGCTCGTCAGAAGTAATAGAAATTATACCGCTTAAGCGGCGTACGGAGCGCAGCTTGTAGCCCGCTTGTTCATGATCTGTGGTGATCTTTTACCATACCTTAGAAGACCCGCCATTGCCAGCTATACCAAAGAGAGAGTATCTTCAAAGCATTGCATTTTCTCAAAATTAAGCTAGGGCCTGTTAAAGTCTAAATCTAAGATCAACTAATCAATCTAAGAACAAAATATATAGACACACTTACTAAAACCATACGAACTTTTCGTGTTTGTGTGCATAAACAAAATAATTGTAAAAAATTGCTGTTTTTTTTAATCGCTCTTCATAGAATGAATTCTTTTTTACTTTGTTCTATTGTTACGTCGGCGTTCGTCATCTAATAAACAGTTGTATTTCCATCGTGTTTTGATGTAAATCAATAAATTTTAACTAACAAAACTGGAGTTATAGAGATTAATTAAAAGATGGGCTTAAAAAAAACGAATAACTTATGTAATATAATAGCGAATATTAAGGAGTATGTGAGCAAAATTAAGATGAAAAGAGCCACACAAACGTTTAATTTTTAAATAAATTAAACCTAATTTATATTTTAATGATATGCTAAATTTTAACATCCTATTTTTATGTCTTAGATATAAAAAAAACTCGTGTTAAACACATTAGGAACGATTTATTTGGTTATTATTAAAATTTTTGTGATAGATCGGTTAATATCTAGTTTCTTTACTCCTAAAACTCAAGGTTAGCCTAACTTCCATTGAGAAATACATTCTTATCTCATTAGAAATATTTTTTATGGTAACATAATATTTTCCGGTATCGGCTAGTATAAAATAAACACCTGACTTTAATGGAATTTCTATAAACAGGTGAAGTTCCGAATTTATTTGAAGGCGATACTTACGAACAAGTACAGACTGGATGCAGAGGTGACGCCGCCAAGACTGGAATCAATCCAGCAGATAGAGATTCCGTCTATTACTTCTTTATAAATCGTGTTCGAGCCAAACTTCACCTATGCGTGTGCATGAGTCCCGTGGGAGAAGCGTTTCGGTATGTTTTTATATGCATTTGATATGTAGTTTTTGTTAAGTCCAAGGGGGAGGCCTTTGCCCAGCAGTGGACGTCTTATGGCTGAAATGATGATGACGATGATGTAGTTACTTTAAAGCGTGATAAAACTAATTTAGGCTTCAGCAGGTCTGCCAATGCGTTGGTGGCCTTTGTAATTAGTGCTATAAAGTGTCATATAAATGTCAAAGATAACATTCGAGTTAATTTTGTTCAATTACAAATATATTATTTGATCCTCTTACTTTGTTACTTTTATAATAAATTTATCTTTAAGCATTTAAATGAATATTGTAGAGAATGAAATTGACTAGTAAATATCTTGCATTGTTTTTGAATAAATATGAAATCTAAGTTAATTTATCATAGATAAAGCCTAATACATAATTAATACGTGTAATTCTCACACTTCGTTAATTTGATATGCAGTACAGGTTGAAAAAATATTACATTGGTTTATTTGTCTGAAAAATAGTTAATCATATATACCTAATATAATATATATACCAAAGATAATATTTACTTTTCAAACTTGATTTTAATTGTAACCAATGAACTTATTAAAATTATTATTTAAATAAGTTCATAACATTTCAGGATATTATATTTAATAAGTTGAGCAAGCTTTGAGTTATTATTGCGAAGTTCGTGACTTACCAACTTTGAAATTTTAACTTTAATTAAAGTATAATAAAAAGACGTTTTCAATAGAAGAATTTATTTCACATTGTTTACAAGCGATAGCGGGACACAATTATTAGAATGGGACTATATTCGCGAAACTGCTTTATAGGGGGATACACTGATACACTTTTTGAGTGCGGAGCTGCCTCGTTGTGGCTATCTAGCAAGTGTGGTTGATGAGACGGCTGGGGTCCACTGCGTCGAGATATTTCAGAAAGAATGGATTGCCGCAATGGGGGCAGATCAGTTTCTTCACCGTGCGAATACTCATCCAGAAGTCGTGGATGTACATAAGCATGTTTTGCAGCAAGATGTTCTTCTGGATGATGAGATCACGAATTGCCTGATCCAGCTGAAAGCGCTCCTCGAAATTCATAGTCTCTTCCATTATCTTCTCTAATATGAAGATCATCTCGTTAATACGGGCTAACTCGCGCTCAAAGTTCCTGCCGTTGTATACAAACGCGAAACGAAATGGATTCATCGTCACACTCGGTATAACGATCGCTTGCTTCTGCTTAGACTTGATTTAATCGAAACAACTTATTAGTATGCGCTGCAATCAACAAGTGCAGAGAGGTGGTCACTGCCGTGCATTGGGTGAGCTGATTGGCCGCGCGGGTGTCACTTTCTTTTATACGCAGCCGCACACATGCGCAGAGTGCGGCCTGCGTGTGCTTGTGTGTCGTTAGCTGAGTGTTGCCGGCCTTTACATTGCATTCGTAAACTATTCATTGTAATTGCGACTTCATTACACGCCCTTTACCATATGAATTTGTGTGTATATATTGGTATTATTTTAGTTCGTACACTCTGCATTGTTAAAACTGCATAGTGTCAATTATGTACATTATATTCATATTACAGTCAAATATTTTTAACTTGACAACAGACAATCAATAAAAAAATCTGATATCTCCTAGATAGGTCAAATTTTTTTATCGTACAGATGACATGAGAATTAAATTAAGAAATATTCAATGTTATAAAAATTTGTTGGCATTTGTTTTGTATTAGGGGTGAGTAGGCCTTGAAAATTTTATAATTCCAAAATAGTTTTAAAACCCCTAAATAATATGTTATGAGTGCTTATTGTATTAAACAATGCTCAAAGATGACCACAGATAGTTGCATTCCCATTAAACTAGATCTCAGCGTCATATTAAGATAATTGGATCTACACAGTTTTATGTTTGTTTTATTCAGATTCATAATAGGCTATAATTGAGTAAAAAAACAATAACGCATAGTGGTTTTTTATATAGCAATTGTGGCAAACCACGAGGCTCACCTAGGGCAAGCGGTACTTCGCCCATGAACACCCCTAGCCGTCGCAGAGCCGCGGGTGCGGGTGTGCTAATACAAGGTGGAATTTTGTAATGCCACGTGACGGGGAAGTGCTCTTAACACTAGATGTCGTTTAAGTTTGAAAAGAAACAAAATACTGCATTTAAAGATTTGCCTCACCCGGTAATCGAACTGACTAAAATCTTTGCTTTTGCATTGCTCGTTAGAGTCAATAATAAGGATGAAATCTCTCTATTCTAGTTGTAACTTATTATGAATATAATTGTCATTGGAATCGTTTTAATACTCTCATTCGATTTCATATACTCCAATAATATTTGCTTAATTTAACTCACATAGTCAAATTAAATGCCTAGATAACATACTGTAAAGTATTCTTTTATATAAAGTATAGCGGACAACGGAGGAAGTGGGACTTTTGTATAGTACAGAACGAAAACGTAGTAAAGAAACGAAGAGAGAGGGTAAATTGGTATTGGTACCATTCTCTTTAAAGTTTTATCCTTTTTTAATAATTTATTATTATTTTCCCTTTTTTAAAAGTAGTTCTACAATACGAAGTGTACAGTACAAAGTGTTGTGATAGAAATATCGTTTGTGCAGCCGCCGTTGCCGAATGTTCCCGTCGCTGGTTAACTGCTGCACCATTGATTGGTTCACAAAATGGCCACCTGAAGCGTTATTGTCGGTCGCTGAACAGTGCCTGCAGGCGCTTGGAGACCAAAACATCATCCTTAAGATATCCAAGCTATGTGTCACTATGCATCAAGTTAGTTCCGTTTATATTAACTAAATATAGATTAGAACATATTTTATTGTATTATTTTAGTATCTCTATGTTAAGAGACCACCGCCGTGCGTGGACAACATCGCCATATCTGGCCCATCCTTATCAGCGGGATTTTATTACGCCAATTCAGCGGTAATATAGCAAGGGCCTCCGACATTCTTATTCTCTCAGCGAAATATAATACAAGTACTTATTCAAGCTGGTATGCTATGATCCAATGGAATACCACGAGCTACATGGATATCTCGTCCAAAGTGATAGTTTGGGATTGCGTCAGTATAAGCGCAATGTCCAAATAAATTATATTTTTTGTACGGAACGGGGATCGAACCTGATACTTCTCGCTTCATAATAATAGGCTTATAAGAACACTTAGCTACTTGTATCTAGTTGTATTTGTATATACTTAAATTTAGTTATAAGATATATCGGCGGCCCTTAAAATGAGGCTCAAGCGGCGAAACAAAAGCAAGCGACACAATTAATACGCGGCCCGTGGCGCTGTCGTCCATAGGCGAGGGTATTATCTTATCTTATAGGGGGCCCGCCTTATCCGTTGTCCGCCATACCATCCAAAAAATGTAACATCTTACTACTAAACTATAATATTGATATTTTATGTATAATAGTCAATACATATAGTTTGTTTTCAAGTATTAATTACTGATTTAATTTTATACGCATTTAGGACGTTGATATTATGACGGATCGTCTATACGACGAAATGCGTCGTCACTTCTATACGACACCGAGCAGCTACCTGGACCTCCTAAAGCTGTACCTGGGCCTACTGGACAAGAAACAGCAGGAGATAATACGAGGACGGGACAGAATTTCCTGCGGCTTATACGTTAGTACCATACCTTCATAGTAAGTCAGCTTTCATTGTTCTATTATTTTATTGATTACTTTTGAGATATTTTATAACTTGAATTTATTTTAAAGATAATTACGAAGCAAACGGGCTCATCTAAAGGCTGGCCTTGGATAAGTAATCCTCCGCCCATGGGCACCCCTGCTGGACAGCAGGTGCGTTGCCGACCATTTAGGGATAGTTTTTGATTCACGTGTGGATAATAGAATTTCATTAAGGGGTACATTTAAAAAATCTACTTATAGATTTGAAGATTTGTGTTCCGATATTAAAATTGGAGTTTTCTAAAGTCGACCTGTTCTTGACCTGTGCAATTGGAGCAAAGCTACTCTAAAATTATTCTTTCTATTTATTGTCTCTTATTCTATTTGATGAAGCTAAATTTTAGCTACAATGACATATGCTTAATTTGAATAATAGTGTCGTTTGATTGTTGTATGCTATAGAACACCGCCGCCCATAAACCACCTTAAAATAATAATTGTCTGGACCGGGATTCAAACCCGACACGTCGCGCTTCAAAGTACACCTTTAAAATCATTAAGCTGCGATATTTTCAAAGCTTGAGATATATTTTAAGCTCAGTTTAGATTTTGAAGTTTTTCTAAATAATTTGATATAATAAACAAATTAAATATATACTTTTACATGTAGTGAAAAAGAATAAAATAATACGCATCGAATTGACAATATAGCTTTCGAGTTTTTTGAGTTCAATTATAAATGGGAATATCAACAAGTCTTACTCTAACACCATACAGATATTTGATACGTCATAGGTACATTTGCTAGGTAGTTAGGTGGTCGAAATAGCGTGAGGCATGTTATGAGAAACTTGAATCAATACGGTGTTGTGCGAATGGTATCAGTTTTCTTAGTATAGATTATAGGATGAGATTATTCCATGTCTACCGAAACCTATTCTCTCGATTTTAAGACCTTTAGATATTGGTCAGTAGTAGTGTAAATTGCTTATATATGTTCCAATACAGATTTAGAATCTACTCGGCCTTTGGAAGTGCTTGCCATACCAAATGCCGGGCGAGTACCTTAATATTGTTGTTACTGATATCGATCTGATACCGAGTAACAAAATATCAATTTAAGTAAAAAAGAAGGTCGTGTTGGTTATACTATTTTTAACTTAAGAACGGCTATACTGATTTAGCTGAAAATTGGCGGAGAGGTGGCTTAGAACAAGTAAAAGGATATTTTTATCCGAATACGAAAATGGAGGGTAATGTTTTTAGTGTATCTTGTCGACAAAGTCTGCTGTTTCGACTGGCAAGTTAATGAAAATTTATCTCTAATAAAAAAAGATTTTGACAGTAGTAAGGTGATAATTTAGGATTTGCATATTTTGAATATCACATTTTGTATTTGTGGGAGAACCTTATTGAAGTTTATGCTGATGTTATACCACGGGCCAACAGAATACTCAACGTGAAATGGTAGCTGTACTTGAAACAATGCTTCTACTGTGCTTCACTGAGAGAAAATATCGGAGGCCCTTACAAAAGTACCGCTTAAGTGCCGTTAAAAAAAAGGCAATGTAACCATTGCGCGGACCATGGCGTGGTTGTCCATGGGCGGCGGTGTTCTCTTTCCATAAAGAAGATCTGCCTGCTCCTTTGTCAAACATACCAAAACTAACCATAAAAAATTAGTAGTTTGGCGGTAACAATCCATATATTAATTATTAGTGAATTCTTATGTTTTTGTTTTAGATTTGATACAGGCAGATTTAAATTATATCAAAAATTATTCCAAGTATTGCATGGATAGCTTTTAAAGTGTTGAAATTAATACGAATTCACACAAAATATATACAGTCATTTTTCTTGGATTTAGGACCACCGGCGCTGATAAAACTTGCGCAATTTCCCAATGATCGATTTTGCTTACTTCGATTCCAATTATAATCATTTAGTGACTAATAATCATCGTTACATATAATTCGATATTTTATCATATGTATATGTAGGTAAGATATATCTTGTTTCGTATAATGGCAACAGGCAAGGCAAAAGGAATAGGAAAAATTACCTGTCTTTTTCTAAGACTAGGAAGCAATGACCTGTGGTCCGCGAGTTAACGTAGGGGCTCCGCGGCTTTCTCTGGAATACATAAATGCGAATAATAACTAAAATAAATATCTAATCTTATTTTTTGCTGTTTATTTTACTAAGGGGTACGTGAAAATCCTTGTCCTTGAATCCCTAAAGGTCTGTAGCTGGAATAGGTTGGAAATTGCATATATATTAGTTATATTTTTTACCGATTTCCGAAAGACAAAGAGAGTTTATCGATGTGTTTTGACCTTGCTTTTCTTTTATTGCGTCGTTTCTTAAAACGATTTTTTGTATGGAATGTTATGTATGACGTTACATAATAATTTTTATGTAGAATCAAATTGGCGGTCTTGTTCACCTCATATTATATTCAGTATTTCGACTAACTTAAAAATAATTCAGAAAACATAGCATGTATTATAATGTGGCACGCGTGGGAGACCCACGTCGTGAAGTATTTGTCAACGCACTCATTGGGCCTGCTCATTTGAATTGCTATCACGGCCTCACAAAATACTCAGCGTGAAAGTTGAACTCTAAAAGGTGCTTCTACTGTGTTTCGTTGAGTGAGTGAGCATATCGAAAGCATTTAAAAATTCCGCTTAAGAAGCCGGCATAAAAAGTCGCCTACATAACCTAAGCGTGAACTGTGGCGCGGTTGTCCATAGACGATGGTGTTCCATAGAAAAGACCCACCTGCTCCTTTGTTCACTATAGCGTAAAAAATTGGGGACCTTCAAGAAAAGAGCGTAAACTTTCCTTAAATGCCGTCAACGCACCCGCGGCTCTGCAAGGGCAGTGGGTGTCCATGGGCGAAGGGCCACTAAACTAGGCGAGCCTCCTGCTCGTTTGCAACCAACTAAATAAAAAAAATTCAGCGATTGAAATGTAAAAGGACTTTGAACTTATAGGCAACAAATGTAATAATAGATATCAATTTCAATTTTACAATTAAAATAAAATGTCTATTTAGTATTTTTATTAATAGTATATTTTAAAAAATTACATGAGAAGTAATTAACTAAAATCAGCCATGTAATGGAATTGGCAGCTTGTAATATAATCTAACGTAGTTTAACACTGCAAGAAAGCAATTTTTGGTACTAATATTTTTACAGTAAAATTTATTTGATTTTAATTTTTTTTTCTTTGAATTCTTTGCGGTTTGTCCCGTCGATTTACTTTTAAAAGCTTTCTTACGCTTCTTTATTTTTATTAATCTTTACCTAACTAGGCGGTGTTACTATGTAGTATGCATGTTAAGTATGGTATGTATTTCCTAGTGTAATAAATATCTAGTCCATATATACGAAGCGGTACAAAATATAATTGTATTTATAATATGTATATACCAAACCAATTCGACTTGGGAACCTTCAAAAAAGAGCGTACTTATCCTTTATAGGCCGGTAACGCACTCGCAGCCCTACAACGGCTGAGGGTATCCATAGGGAGAGGACAGCTTATCCTATTTGAGCCTCCTAATCGTAGCCACCGTTTCCATAAAACAATGTATTTATTAGAATTTTCCTTGAAATTTTAGATTGGTATTATTTAATATGATCATCATCATCATTTCAGCCGTAGGACGTCCACTGCTGGACATAGGCCTCCCCGTCGAACCTCCATGCAAACCTGCCTGGTGTTTATAGGGTTATTCACGATGGGGATATTTGCTATAATCTCCACGCTTGGCAGGCGGGTTGGCGATCGCAGTTAGGTTTTGTAGTACGCGGATGACGCTGCTGCCGGCCCTCCAGTTCGTCCCTTAGTCTCATCTCTTACAACACTCACGGGATGATAGATAATACATGTATTTAAATAAATGCAAGTTGTTCTTTATAGAAGTTATACGAGACGTACGAAGTGGTCGGTGTAATGGAGCAACAGGTGCGAGACATGGAGCCGATTCTCGCAAAAAAAGCTGAGGAGGTGGGTCTTTTACCATAAAGGAAATTTACTGGCTCTCTTGCCCGCTATAAAATGTAATAAAAAGTATATATACTTTTAATTGATAAGTTCATTTTTTTAAGACGGTAAAAAATAAATTTTATCCTGTTTTATAATATGTGAATAGCCTTCCATGGTGGTATGATCCAAATTCAAAAAAAAATAGTAGAAAACATGGTAAAACATGTATTTGAGTATTATGTTATAAACACCCGTGGGCCACCCATCCCTCAGCTACGCAATGCACCTAGTTGTAATGTATTTTGATCAATATATTTGATTTGAATAGTATGCAAAATAATATGCAATCTTGTCTACATTTATTATGATAGTTTCGTTTTATTTCACTTTAACGTGTACAAATATGTTTATTACGCAGGTTTTGTAACATAATCTACACACACACACACACACTCTATCTCCCATACAGCTACATACATTCACTCACACTACACACACACAAATACATTCACGAACGCGCGCTGCTTACCTAAACAGAAATTAGAATAACTTCCCTTTCTTTAACATGTTTAGTTCTATATTTTTATTTGTATTTTTTTTTTAATAGAAGGGATGCTGCGAGTCATTCCCAACACAAGGATCTAACGATGACTTACTGAGAAGACAATTTTCTAAATACCTTTGAAATGAACAACTTTTATTCTTATTATTTATTAATCTCTACTTTAATAAGAGTAACAATGTATATGTAATTGTTTTTTAAAGGGCATGGCGCTGGTTGCGCGGCTGAAAATAGAGCAAAAGGCGGCCGATGAAGTAAAACAAGCCGTTATGAAAGACGAGGCAGCAGCGAAGGTATATCACTGATAGACGGAGTATTTATTATTTTTAAAAGGTTCAGATTTAAGATAAATTATCATCGGAGATTATATTTTCTATTATTATATACGCTATTAAAATCGGATTACTTTTAGCGTATAAACATTAACTAGGTATCTTTAAATATTATTTTCTACATTTTCACAGGTCTGAGCTGGTACAATGTCTCTTAAATCTTTATAAAGCTCTTGGTGAATTCATTGTACAAAATAATATCGTATTTTGTCAACGGTACTAAATATGTATGTTTTGTTCTATTTGTAAATGGAATTTACTAGAGTATGAGCGAATAATTATAGAGAGTTTATGAGCGAATAATTATCAGACACGTTTTAATCGTATTTAGATATTTTTCCTCAAATAAATTATTTTTAAATATATTTGTATTGAGTAAATTGTTTAAATAAATAAACAGATTTAAGCTCTTTTTAATTAGTGTTTTATAGAATAAATCGTTTGTTTTCTTTGATATTTAATCGCGACATCAAAGTAAGTCATGAGTTTGTTATATCTTTGTCGCACCTATAGGATAAATTAAAATATTAAGAAAAGTATGTAGATTTGTTCGTCCTTTTATAAGGTAATATTATTACAAGTATAAAGACGGAAAGATGGAAGATGCTGGATGCAGGTCGCCTCCGACAGGTATGGAGGTCCAAGAGAGAGGCCTATGTCCAGCAATGTACGTCTTACGGCTGAATTGATGATGATTATAACAAATACATATAACTATAATATATAATATAATATATAATATATATATAACCGCGCACCATCACTCTGTGGGATCAGCTGCCAGCAGGGCTATTTAAATTAATACGATGCGAGGACCTTAAAAAAAGAGCAAACATATCCCTAAAAGGACGGCAATGCACCCGCGACGATGAAAGGGCTAGTGGTGCCCATGGGTGAACCGCTTATCCTAGCTGAGCCTCCCAGATTCGTTTGCCACCTTTTCAATAAAAATAGAGTTATCATTCTGAAGATACTATCAACGTCTCGAACTATTATTTATTCAAATGTATAAATCAAGAATGAAAAGACTGAAAAGTATGAAAGAAAATGATCCTGTTCATTTGCCATCTTTTACATGAAAAAATCATTAAAAAAGAAGAATCGAATAAATAATTGGTACCGTTGTCTCACCAAACACAGGTGAAAGCTGAAGAGGTGAAGCAGATTGCCGACGAAGCGAAGGCGGACCTGGCTCTCGCGATGCCAGCTATGGAATGTGCCCAGAACGCCCTCAAAGCTTTGAATAAAGCGGATATAAATGAATTGAAAGCATTTCAGAAGCCTCCAGCGCTTGTTCGTTTCGTGATGGAACCTGTCTGCATATTACTCGGTGCCAAGTACGACCTAAATATTCTTTACTTTACAAAAATATCAGCTCTTATATTGTACTGCAATTTTTTTATAGTATAGCGGACAACGGAACAGGTTGAAAGAGAACATCGCCCATGAACAACTGCGCCATAGTCCGCGCACCGTTTGATTTACCGGCTTTTACATCGCTTGAGCGGCACTTTTAGAAGCCTCCAATATCCTCAGTCACTCTGTACAGTACCGTTTTACGCTGAGTATTCTGTGACCCCGACCTATCACTTCGGACGAGCCGGACCAATTAGGGCGTCAGCATATGCTTCAGTATGGCTCTCCCACGGGAAAATAACTATGTAAACGCTATAAGAACGTATTTAAAATTTAGAAGCTAAACGATCAGGATCAGAATAAGGAAAAGCAGTCTTTCGCCCATGGACCCATCACCTGCTGGACGCGGCGTTGTCGGCCATTTAGGGATAGTTTCGCTCCTTTTTAAGGCCCCTAAGTTGCATTGGTTTGGAAGCACCACTGTAAGGTGCTGATTCCACAAAGTCGTGGTTCGCGGCACAAAATGCTTTAATTGAATTGAATTGAAAACATATTCGGCCTCGATGTTTGATTATGAAATTCAGATATTAATCCAAACAACTTCTAGGAACATTCCCTATGACATGTGTTGTGAGAATCCGTGACTTCGTATGTTACTCACAACACAGTGTTTATTTTAATGAGCTTCAACCTACTTTCCAAAGAAAAATTAAAAAAATAGATCCTTAGGTGTTAAAATAAAAGCAGTTAAAGCTACTGTATCGTATACTTTTAACATATAAGACATGTGAATGTGTAATAAAATGTTTTTGCAACAATCTTTTATCAGTCGTGCGCGATGTTGAAGTCTGATCTCATATTTCAGACCAGATTGGGACTCTACTAAGAAGCTTTTAGCGGATGTGAATTTTATCCGTAACTTGGAGGAGTATGACAAGGATCACATCCCTGATGTCTTACTAAAGAAGATCAAAGTATATCTCACTCATAAGGACTTTAATCCCGAAACGGTTTTTAAAGTTTCTAAGGTACGTATCAAAATCATACACTTTTCAATAAAAAAAAACAATATTCAGTACACCCTTGCCTAAATTTTAAGGTTTCTTGTAAGTTTTACTGACGTCATAGGTAGCGGATTCGATTTGTTACTTGAAAAGGTTTTATAATTTAAATGAGATTACCACCCATAATATTCAGCTCACCTTATTATATTAAAGTCTATTATAAAAATGTTTTCCATAGGTATGCCGTTCAATGGTTTTGTGGGTACAAGCCATTGACATGTACGCAAAAGTGTTCAGAGTGGTTGAACCAAAAATTATCGCGTAAGTGTTATAAATTTAAAAAAAACAAAGACTAAGAATTATAGACTCTTATTATATGTAGATTATATACAAAAATTTAAATCTGCTTAGTGCATCTAGCACCAAAGACTTCGTATGTATTTTTTTTATGAAAACGGTGACAAACGAGCAGGAGGCTCATCTAGGATTAGTGATGGGCGGAGGCCCTATGGACAATACCAATCCTTGATGGGGTGCGGGTATGTTGCCGGCCTTTTAAGGATTGGAAGGTCCTTTTTTAAAGGTCAGCAAGGAAGAAATTAAAACTATGTCAAAATGGTAATTATGAAGTTGGAAGATAAATTTTATTATGAAATATTATATGTATTTGATTATTTCTTAATAGTAGTTAACTATTCTTAATTTGTTAAGTGTAGTAATATTTAAATGAAATGTGCATCCCAACTCGGTGTACAACCCATGGGAGAGCCATTCTGAAGCATATGCTGACGTACTAATTGGGCCGGCTCGTCCGAAGTTATACCATGGGCTCACAGAATACTGAGCGTAAAACGGTATTTGTACTGTATTACTCAGAGTGAATAAGGATATCGGAGGCCCTTAAAAGTGCGCTTAAGTGGCGTAAAAAGTCGGCAACACTACCAATGCGCCGGCTGTGGCGCGGTTGTCCATGGGCGGCGGTGTTCTCTTACCATATAGGAGACGCGCCTGCTACGTTAAAGTGACAAAAATAAATAGGAAAGCGTTTTGCAATTACATCTCAGCTACCACAGTTTTACACGTCCAATTAAAATTAGTTTTGTTAATGTTCGGAGGCCCTTGAACTGACGCCGATTAAGCTGCCTAAAAATCCGCCAACACAACAGATTGAATTTTCACCGAGATTATTTTATTATATTAACATTCGGTTAATTTTTGTTTTAGATATTTTGTTTAGATTAGATACGGCGTATTATGGCTACACGTGAATCTAAATCTGTAGCTTTGTTCGACGTTAACAATATATAGATATCTTGTTACATGACATGTAATGTGAGGGTTATCTAGTTCTATGCATTTACGTAATTCCACAATAAAATATATATGTGTAAATATATATATTGATTAAAAACTTTTCTTCTTTAGTCATAAAGAAGCGGCAGCCATTTTAAAAAGTGTGATGGCTGTGTTGAGAGCGAAACAAAAGGAAGTCGAAGCCATTGAAGCCCAACTTGCGAAAATGTTGGATGAATTAAAGGTACAACACTCTCTATACCAGTCTTTTTATTTTGCAACTGGCTCTGCGGTGTCATCACAGAAGCCTACATTAATCAATGATAATTTGGGTATCGCTGTTTTACACACTATTGTATATACCACAAGCCAATGAGGAATGTCGTGTCTTAATCTTGTATATTTCATATTTTTATTTAATAGCGGTTACCGGAGCAGGTGCTTCTCATATATGGTAAGAGAACACCGCTGCTCGTGAACAAACGCGCCACAGTTCCCGCATTGGTTGTGTGGCCGGCTTTATACGCCGCTTATGCGGTACATTTAAGTGCCTCTGATATCATCACTCACTCTGCAAAACAGAATATGTACCGTTTCACGCGGAGTATTCTGTGAGTATCACTTCGGACGAGCTGGCCCTATTAGTGCGTCAGCATATGCTTCAGCGCGGCTCTCCCATTCTTTGTATTCACATTTTTATTATTAACATAGAGGCAAACGAACAATAAGCTCCTCAGTATAAGCGGTCTTCCGCCCATAGACACACCTAACCTCTGTTGGGGTGACCCGTTTACCCGCAGGACGTGGTCCTGCCCGGTACGCAACCTATCGGGTCCAGTTATGATCTCTTAGCCATCCATCGGCCCACTAAGCCCGAAAAAATGGTTACCCCTTATTTTTGTATTCGGATAAAAATAATCCTTCTCTTGGTTCTAAGCTACCTTCTTCGTCAACAATTCTTGAGTTATAAATAGTGTTACTAATATGACTTTATTTTATAGACATATTGTTTGTTTTATTCTATACGATTAAATCTTGACTTTGGTTAAAGTTTTGTTTTATATGTATAGGTCGTGGAACAAGAGCGTTTGATGCTGCAAGCCGATGTAGATCTTGCTGCAGCGAGACTCTCCCGTGCTGGCAAATTAACCCAAGCTTTGGCCGATGAGAAGACTCGATGGGAAGACAGCGTGGAGGTAATTGGGAAAAAGACTATATTATATTTATTTAATACAATATCATTGCTTTGTTTTCCATTTATGAAACTTATTTCATTACAGCTCAAGTTAAATAATACACTTCGTAATAATTTCTCATACATTTTGTATGAATTGCAGTAATTGATATCCTGTAATTGTTTTCAGTAAAATGATATGTTTACTTTTTGCTGACAGCCACAATATAAAACATTGGCTATGAGAAATCTGACCAGGCTTTTGAGTAATATAAATTCTCAAAATGAATATTCAGATATTGTTTTATAAGTTTACCACGAAACGAGAGGTATCAGGTTTAAATCTCGATCCAAACAATTATAATTTTTGATCTCTGTAAGAGCTTGACTATGGCTGGGCGAATGTCTTAACAGTGTCGCACCCGCGATAGAGCCATGCCGAAGCATATGCTGATGCACTAATTCGACTGGCTCGTCTGAGGTTATACCACGGGCTTTCAGAATACTCAGCGTGAAACGGTACTAATACAGTGTTTCGCTGAGTGAGTGAGGATATTGGAGGACCTTGAAATTATGCCGATTAAGCGGTGTCAAAGCCGGCAACATAACCAAAGTTTTGCGAAGTGGTTTCCATTTGTTGCGGTGATCTTTTACCATAGAGAAGACTCGCCTTTTCCGTTGCTAACTAAACCATAAAAAAGGCCTTGTGAACAAAACGTATTTTTATGCTGACGCTGATCTAGTAGAATGGTAGATTGTTGCGTTGTTGTCATATGCTGTGTGTTATCATACAGCCTAAGGAGAGCAAAAGTTATGTTTTACAGACGGCCACATACAAATTGAAATGCACAACGGGCGATATAATCATTGCCTCTGGGTGTATTGCATATTTTGGCGCTTTTCCGTCCCACTATCGAAGAGAACTAGAAACCAAATGGGTAGAGCAATGTCACTCACTGGAGATTCCCTCCTCGGATTCCTTTGAGTGAGTCTATATAAAACTATTATACATGTCAAAACTGATATATTTTAGTATAAGTACGATTAAGTCTAAAAAACTCGAGAGTACAGGCAAGAAACCCTCACGGTTAAGTATTTTTCTTATCAAATAGTAAAAATACATTTTGATCTGATATTATTGATTAGCGCATGTGTACTAAGTAATTTACGTGCAATAAAAGATATATTTACATTAACTTTCGTTGTCTTTCAATTTGAACGAGATTCAATTAAATATCTTAAATAATCGATTAAATTATGAACTCATATATTTTGCACAAATAATGTTAAAAATTGGTGTAGCGCATATAAGATTTAAGATTTTTGTATTTCTTTAAATTTAAACGCTCTTATTGATGGCGTATTAAAGTATAGGATAAGTGGGACTATCGAACATATCAATTAACAATTATTATTCATCATCATCATCATTTCATGATGATGAGAGGTCCACTGCTGAACATAGGCCTCCTCTTTAACTTTGAATTATTATTTACATATTATTAAACAACATGTAAATATTATAAATTATATTATCCGTTTCCAAATTGCAATAACAAATATAATTTTATAGACCTCTTTCCCATAGACTAGTGGTAGTAACAGTTACATGTTGCTGTTGCGAATGTTACTGTTATTGCTCGCCTGGTAATCAAAACTATAGAAAAATATACTTTCTTTACATATTATGTGAGATAATCCTCTATTCGTGGATAAATACAATCTTTGATCATTGAATTAATTTATTTCTCACATCACAGACATTGCTATATAAATAAAATATGGTATAAAATGAAAGGAATAAAATAAACTTAAAATAAATTTATCTTATATGTAAAAAAAACGTATAAAAATTCTTAAAGTAGTTACATGAATAAATAAAGTAACATGTTCATTATTTAAGCTCATATGTTTAGCTTAATACAAGTGATGGCCGATTCGTACACGGTCCGAACATGGAACGCGCAGGGACTCCCTCGGGATGCTGTTTCCACCGAGAACGGAATCTTAGTCACGAGAGCTGGGCGGTGGCCACTAACCGTTGATCCACAGGAGCAGGTATTTAACATTGGAGATATCGAATCTAGAACTTTGTTCGAAACCCTGAATCGATACAAGCCTGGCGATTCAGTCTGCAGATTTTCTTAATAAGAAATACATCGTATT
The DNA here is from genome assembly GCA_018230265.1 of Delias oraia. NCBI lineage: Eukaryota > Metazoa > Arthropoda > Insecta > Lepidoptera > Pieridae > Delias > Delias oraia. The sequence goes on from DWCF01000477.1 coordinate 28,290, forward strand.
AAATGAAAGATTTCTCAAGTACATTAGCTAACGAAAAAGGATTATTATGGAAAAGGAAACGGTGGCTAACGAGCAGGAGGCTTACCTAGGATAAGTGGTGCAGAGTCGCGGGTTTGTTGTTGGCATTTAAGGATTTTGGATTAGTACGCTCTTTTTTTTAAAGGCTCCCAAGTCGTATTGGTTTGTAAATAACTTTATAGATTCCTGATTCCACAGAGTGCTGCCCGGCACAAAATACCTTAAACGCATTTTGAAAATCGATATAATGTTTATTAAAAGTTCATTACAGGCTAACAGATGGATAAAAAGCATGGAGAAAGACAATGGACTTCAAATTACGAAGTTGGTGGATGCCGGATACCTTCGCATCCTCGAGAACTGTATCCGCCTCGGTTGGCCGATGCTCATAGAGGATCTCGGGGAACAGCTTGAAGCGACGCTCTCGCCCGTCTTGCTTAAGCAAACATTCCTTCAGGTAACACCTACGATACCCATAAGTACAGTTCTCATTTCGAATACGAGCATGTTCTTTAATCTATATTCACAAAGCTGAAAGGGAGTGTGTAGTATGAGAGAGGTTATGTTATAAGAATTGAGTGGCACAGAAGCTACCTAGGATAGGTGATCCACCACACATTTACACCACTAGCATCCCCACCTGCTGGGTCGCGGATGCGATGTCGGCATTTACAGGATAGGTCGCTAAGTTTGACTTTGAGCTATTATAATTATCGCTATTTATAATTTTAGGTTTCTTTTAATATTTAATTTTAAATTTGGTATCTACAAAAGCAATTTAAAAAATCACATACAAAAATTTATACATACATATTTGGAACGCATGTTTGTTTATAAATTATACAAATTTAAATGTCACTTCAATATAATCTTCATTTAAATAATCGAAAAAAATGAACTGTTCATTTTATTATCGTTCAAATGGGGTAAGATACTAATTAAATATTAGATAAATGTAAGATCCGTTTGAGAACCTCGTAACTAAGTGGTTTTATTAGTCTACCACGAAGCGAGCCATGCTGAAGCATATGCTAACGCTATATTTGGGCCCGATCGTACGAAGTGCTACAATGGGATCACAGAATACTCAGCGTGAAAAGGTACTTGAATTGTGTTTTACTTATCGGAACGCGGTTGGCCATGGGCGCCGGTTTATTTTTGCCTTAAGGGAGACCCACCAGCTCCGTGGTTCGCTATTCCATAAAATAAAATAAAAATATAGCAGTCAACGGAGCAGGTGGGTCCGCTATATGGTAAGAGAACACCACCGCCCATGGACAACCGCTGCACAGTCTGCGCATTGGTTGTGTTGCTGAATTTTTACGCGGCATTTTTAATAGCCTCCGATATCCTCACTGAATCAGCGAAACACTGTACAAGTACCGTTGTATGCTGAGTATTCTGTGAGCCCGTGGGGTAGCTTCGGACGAGCCGTCCAGTTAGTGCTTTATCATATGCATCAGCGTGCTCTCCCACGGGTGTAAAAACTTTTAAACGAATCATGTTTATAGAATCGTAAGTTTATTACTTGTTTTTTTATTGATTTTTGTATCTACCTCAGGCCGGACGATTGCTTATACATTTGGGTGACAGTGATATTGAGTACGATACTAATTTCCGTTTGTATCTTACAACGAAACTGGCCAATCCACATTATCTGCCCGAGATCTGTATCCAAGTCACGTTGGTCAACTTCACGGTTACTCTGTCCGGTCTCGAAGAGCAGCTGTTAGCGTGAGTAATATTTTTATATCTATTATGCATAGTCTCTCTCTGAGGTCCTCTCATGTCTGTGGCACGTGGTCAGCACCAGGTTGGTGTTTGGCGAAAGGTTTGCCGTTGTCTTCTGCTCCATACCTTTTAGGAGTTATTTAGACTCACAATGCCGATTTTGCCTCTTCGATTGGTTCTCCGGCCGTAGTATGGTTATACCGTCACTGCTCGGTCGTCAAAACCTCGTTAGTTACCTGGCAGGAAGCCCCAACGCGTCTTGTAGGTGCCACCGTCGACTATTCAAAAAAACCACCGACGCATGCATGTGAAGTTGACTGTAGAGTCACTATTATTTCCGCTCTTCCGTTGCTCTCCAACATGCCTAGTAATCATGTGTAGCCAAGTATTGGTGGCGGTCACGACGAATTCTCGCAGATCAAATAGTTTTATCGCGATGAATTTTGCTTGCACGGCAACAGTCGTTAAAGTCGGCCGTGTTAAAATACATTGCATAGTACATCTAAAGCGGAACATGAATTGGAATTGCGTGAACATTCATAGAGTGTACACATTGCGATAAACTTCATCGTACAACGAAGACCAAGTTTATCGCTCAAATGTTATCCCGACGTGTGTGTATTGTATGTATTAAGTTATAGACATATAGGTTGTTCCAAAATAAATAGGATATTCATACAGTACCACATACTATTCATGAACATCACTTAGTTAACAAGAAGAAGAGCCAACAAACTCAGTCTGATGGGTGGCACAAAATGCCTTAAAAACGTTGTTTTTATGGTATAGCGGACAACGGAGCAGGCGGGTTTTCTATTTATAGCAAGAGAACACAGCCGCCCATGGAAAACCATGCTACAGTCCGCGCATTGGATGTGTTGCCGGCTTTTTTAAGAGCCTCCGATATCCTCACTCTCTCAGTGAAACACAGTAAAAGCAGCGTTTCAAGTACAAGTATAAGACGAGCCTGCCCAATTAGTGCGTCAGCATATGCTTGAGCATGGCTCTCCCACCGGTGCCTTTTGTTGTGGAGAGGTCTTTTAACAAAGTCGACTCTGTACAGGGATGTTGTACGTCTGGAACGACCGGACTTGGAGATCCTCCGAACAGAGTTGATAGTTCGAATCAACACGGACAAGGCGACATTACTGGAGATTGAAGATAAGATATTGCGGCTGCTCTATGCGTCGTCTGGTAACATTCTTGATGACGAAGAGCTTATAGAGACACTCAACGAGAGTAAGGTACTAATCGTGTTCATTAATTGATGTTTAAGTACGTTATTAATTCTTGCCTTATATATTTTTGAACCCTTTCTAACAGTGTACACTTTGAACACTTTCCCTGGTCCTCGCAGACGATAATTAAGCTCAACCTTACTGTTTAATTTCTTTATCTATTGTAACAAAATAGTGTTCTGTCCAAATCGTATCCATTATCCTAATATGCCAACGGGCTCCAAGAAGTTAAAGACGGCTTACAATGGCTACAAACAAATGCCTACAAATTTGCCTAAAATGTTCATTTAAATATGTGTGTGTGATTTTATTTCTGTTACTGCATATGTTATTGTCACTGCATATATAGGAAACGTCCGAAATAATAAATGCACGTCTCGCTGAGACTGAGGCGACGGAAGTGAGCATATCAGCGGCACGTGAGAAGTACCGCACGGTGGCGACCCGCGGTGCTGTGTTGTATTTTGCAGTGGCCCAATTGGCCGACATCGATCCGATGTATCAGTTCTCATTGAAATATTTTACGCAGGTAAATTTTTACTTCGTCGAACGTAGCCCTATGCTGTTCATATTAGTCTGAACTTTTAAGAGCCTCGTGGGAGAGCGGCCTTGTAATATACGGCGATCGTACCGAGTTCGAACCTCGGTGATGACGATAGTACCCGGGCTAGTGAATTTACACTATCTCCCGTCTCGGCCGTAGAAAAACCACGGTCACAAAGAATAGTGTAAAATTTATAGTATTTATACTGTCGCATGGTGATACTGTACGCCCACCAAGTTTAGTTGGCGCATAATCGGCGTGGTTGGTGATGGGCGGTGGGGTTCTCGTACCATATAGAACACCGAACTGCTTTGTTGTCTACTTTATCATAAAAAAATCATATTCGTTCAGATATTGTCCATATTATAATTTCTATTTATTTGTATTAAATATTCAGGTCTTTAACCTGGTGATAGAGAAGAGTGAAAAGTCGGATATACTTGAGAAACGTCTAGAAATACTACACGACGAGATAACACTATCGGTTTATAGAAATGTCTCGCGCGGCCTCTTTGAACGGCATAAGCTCGTATTCAGTTTCTTACTGAACATGGCAATATACCTGCACGCCGGCAAAGTCAGCTCGGAACAGTGGAACTATATCTTGAGAGGACCGGCCGGGACTAAAGTAGTAAGTTGTTGTGGGCTTTACGGTAAAGTTTCAGTAGGTAATGTTTAATCACAATACAAAAGTACAGGTTCGTTGAATGAGAAGTTCTTCTCAAAGGACGTAAAGACTCCCAAACGGTTTGCGCCGGATGTGGATACATACACTTTAAATTAATACTAAAGTATCAATTATTCTTAGAAGCGAGAGCCTCGTAGCTAAGTGCTTATTTATGCCTACCATGAAGCGAGAGGGATCGGTTTCGAATCCCGGTCCAGAAAATTATAATTTATTCGGTCTCTGAAGGGGCTTGACAGTGGACTTAATACTTACGTGTCCATGGGAGAGCCATGCTGAAGCATATGTTAACGCACTATTTTGGCCGGCACATCCGAAGTGATACCACGCGTTAATAGAATACTCAGTGTGAAACGGTAATTGTACTTGAAAATGTACTTCCTTCTACTGTGTTTCGTTTAGTGAGTGAGAATATCGAAGACTTCAAAACTAAGCCTTTTATAATTCTATTGAACCAGCTACCAGCAGAAGTATTTCCAAAACAATATAGTGCATTTAGTGAAGGCCGCAATCCGCAGCACAGCTACGGCTAGGGGTGACCATAGGCGGGTCATTTGGTCAGCTCGTTTGCCTCCTAATTTCTATAAAAAGGGGAACCCTTTATGTTTCGATGGTATCGTTATTACTAACAGGTGCCACCTAAGAAGCCGTTAATAGAAACATTGTCAGATCAGCAATGGTTGTGCGCGAATCATTTGAATGAATCGGATCCGAGTTTTGCTGGACTACTTGAAGATTGTCTGCGAAAAATTGACATCATACTTGGAACATTCAGTGTGGTGTGTAGTTTAAATATTTATAGATCTTTCCATTTTCAGACTTTATAGGAACATCTAAGTGAGAGCCTCGTGGCTAAGTGGTCTAATGGGTCTACCATGAAGCCAGAGGTATCGGGTTCGAAGCCCGGTCTGGACAATTATAAATTATAATTTATTCGGTCTCTGGAAAGGGCTTGACAGTAGCCGGGCGAATGTCTTAAAAATGTCGCACCCGTGGAAGAGTCATGCTGAAGCATATGCTGACGCACAAATTGGGGCGACTCGCCCGAATTGATACCACGCGCTCAAAGAATAGTCAGCGTGAAACGGTACTGTACTGTGTTTTGCAGAGTGAATGAGAATATCGGAGGCTCTTAAAAAGTGACGCTTAAGCGGCGTGAAAATCCGGCATCACAACCAATGCGCGGACTGTGGCGCGGTTGTTCATGGACAGCGTTGTTCTCTTACCATATTGGAGACCCGATGTCTCGGTTGTCGGCTATACTATTAAAAAAGGAGTGGTTATACACATATTTAAGTTTTTAAGAGTCTCGAGGGTGAGCGGTACCCGGTTCCATTGCCGATGTTATAGTATTTAAAAAAAAAATTAATTTATTCGCCCTTTACTTGGTCTTATTACAAGACCAAGACAAGGCATTGTTAAGACACTCGTCTTAACAATGCCGTCGTGGGAGAACCATGCTGAAGTATATAATACTGGGCGAGCTTAAGAATGATGTCTCGATCTTATAGAAGTGTGAAGTATTACTTGTACTGTGTTTCGCTGACTTAAGGTTACTTAAGGCCCACTGAAAAGCCATAAAAAGCTGACAACATAAAAGCCCAAGTTGTAGCTATAGGTGTCGGGGATCGCTTAGGTACCATCAGGAGATCCGGCCGCTACGATCTCTGTTAAACTATAAAAAAATATTTAAATTTATAAGACTCTAGTATGAGTCTATATTTTTAATTTATTATAAGGCATACTAACTAAATCTTTCCTTATAGGAAATCCACATCAATAAAAAAGACAAGACCCCAGCAAAAGTCGATTGGAATGCATGTTTAAGTCCATTTGAGAAACTTATGATCATCAAAAGCCTTAGGGAGGAGAAATTGGTATTCGCAATGGCTCAGTACGTTAGCACCTGCCTCGGTAATGTCTTCATCGAGAGTCCAACGGTTCAGCTCGCTACCCTGTAAGTTAATATAGCAATAATGTATGCAGCCGTGGGAGAGCCATGCCAACAGCATATGCTTCAGCATGTGGCTCTGCTACGGGTTGGTTGTTTGTTAAACTGAATCCTAACAATCTACTCTTAGCTATGTTTTATGTGATTTAATTTAAATTCAAAATATTTTTGTGTCACAATATAGGGTTATTTAATCGTCAAACAAAGCGGATACGTGTCAACAAAAGGTTTAAAATTATACAATTACATTTTGGGTTAATCTCGTTGTGTGCAAATAATTTACATTGAGCATCAATGATGAGTTAACAAGATTGTCTGGGTTAGATCCGATCTGCACGTTCAAGTGCCGGATTTGAAAACCAGGAAAAGGCACATGAATTATTACATAAAAGCAAATCGGAACTGTAAAAAAAATGCACCAATTTCTCATCAATTTCAACAGATTTATTGATATTTGGTTAATTCATATATATAATTAATTCATGCATTTTTCTATCTAGATACGCCGATACAGCGTGTTCGATTCCTCTGGTGTTTGTGCTTAGCACAGGCTCTGATCCATTCGCAGCGTTCCTTAAGTTTGCCACGGAGATGGGAATGCGTGACCGTCTTCATTCCATATCGCTCGGGCAGGGCCAGGGCCCAGTCGCTGAGAAGATGATTAACGCCGCCAAGCCCAAGGGAGACTGGATTTTCTTACAAGTACAAATTAATCGTATCATAAAAAAATTTAATTTTAAAAAATTGTATATATTAAAACACAGATTTAATTGATGCAATATACGGTAAACTACAATTTATCGGTCTTATGTCTCGGTTTCACAAATAATCCACGTCGGCGAAAGAGGGACAGAACGATTAAGAATTTGTTTCAAGTACAAAATGTTTGTAAGAAAAGTGATTAGAAGTAAATGATATCTGATGACACTATTACAGATATTTTGTAGTTATGTAAAGATATATAAAATACTCGTCGTCCTGGCAGATGTCTTCCTGCCTGGTACGCCACCAACTGAGTTCTACCAAACCTAAAAATCCAATATAATAAATATATACCCTAAATAATTGTAGTCTGATAAAAAGTATCCTATGTCCTTCTTCTGATTCTAAGCTTTTCATTCATCTCGATTCAGCAGTTGATACCCTAGATATTATCTGCAGCGTCATATTCCGGGCTTATTTTTAAAACAATTCTCGAACACACAAATAAAATTGATTCAAATCAATCCAGCCGTATAGAAAGATTTCACTGTCAACACAAGCACAGAAGAATTATATAAATAAAGATATATATAGTATGGAATTTCGTTTGACTCGAGTCGAATTTTCAATAAACTTAAATTTAATTCGTTTTTGTATTTAGCCTTATATTATAAGGGCGTGTTTTGTAACATGTCTTCTGGTGATACTGTTGCGACTTTAAACCGAGGCGATCATCTCATAAGTACTTGAGATTAAAAATGTATTTCTTTTTGGTTTAAGAACTGCCATCTAGCAGCGTCTTGGATGTTGAGTCTGGAAATTATCGTTGCTCAAATGAGTGGCGAGGGCAGCGGACTAAACCCCGAATTCAGGCTCTACCTTAGCTCAATGCCGACACCCAAGTTTCCAGTCTCGGTGCTTCAGAACTCCGTGAAGGTGACCAACGAACCGCCGAAAGGTTTGAAAGCCAATGTTAAACGGGCGATGATAGAAATGGACGAGGATTTTTTTCAAAAGCATAGTAAGCTTCTCTTGATTACATTATTTTTTAATTAAATTATTATTATGACACGTGATATTGATTATTATTTGTATTATTAGAAATTGATGTTATTTGAAATAAATACATATTCGAGTGCTACGTGGTGTTATAAGCCAACCACCAAGCGAAAGTTGTCGGATTCGATCCCTGGTCTAAATAAAAAAAATAATTATAGTTTAATTTATTCTCTTTAAGAGCTTAGATAAGGGTTTGACAGTGGCCGAGCGCAGGCGACTCTGTCTTAACATTGTCATATCTTTGGGTGATCTATGCTGAAGCATATGCTGACGCACTTATTGGGCCAGCTCGTCCGAAGTTATAACACGGGCTCACAGAATACCAGCGTTAGCCTACTCATACTGTGTTTCACTGAATGAGTGAGGAAATCTTAATTTATCTGCTTAAATGAGCAGTGTAAAAGTCGACAACACTACCACAGCGCGGACTATAGAGCGGTTGTCTTTGGGTGGCGATATTCTCTTACCACATAGGAAACCCATCTGCTTCGTAATTTAAAAAAGTTAATAGTTATTGGACATTTATCTAACAATAAATGAACAGTTTTAGGCCAAGATTGGCGCACAATGCTCTTCGGTATATGCATGTTTCACGCTATTATTCAAGAGAGAAAGAAATTCGGCCCACTCGGTTGGAATATCACTTATGAGTTCAATAACAGTGATCGCGAGTGTGCCATGCTCAACTTGCAGATGTTTTGTGAGGATGGCCACATCCCTTGGGATGCTCTGGAATATATTACGAGTAAGTGAAAAATAATGAAGCTCTCTGAGTAAGAATAAAATTAGAAATTTGATGGGCTCGTAGCATAATGATTTTAAAAGTATACCATAAAGCGAGAGGTATCGGATTCGAGTCCCGATCCGGAAAATAATAATTTTATTTATTCGGCCTCTGGAAGCACTTGACAAATGGCTAGGCGAGTATCTTAATAATGTCGTACCCGTAGGACAGTCATATTGAAGCATAATATGCTGCATATATTGTCCGCTATAGCATAAAATATATGGAATGCCTAGTTCACATGACGGAGCCCTGACAATGGAAATCGTAAAAATTAAAATATTATTGAGAGGAAATTATTAATTGTATATATAGGCGACTTGAACGATGTATAGGCCGCTGGATCGTTCATTAATTGAATTATAATATTATTAAAATCTAACTGCCTCAACAAATTGGGATTGATCGTTATGGGAAGAAATAATGTATTTACAATCCTCGCAAATTTTTGCGTTACGTTTTTTTTGAGCTTTTTTTCCTTCCATATGAACCTTAACGAAAATATGTAATGCCAGTTATTGCGTATTGGTAAAATTTGTTGTGAAAAAAGTTAATAATTTTAGAAGTTCGCTAAATAATTGGCAAAGAAACTACATATTAACCATTAAGTCCCTGATAAGTAAAATGAGTTGGAACGTTAATTTCAGGTTCGATAACTTACGGTGGCCGAGTGACGGATATGTGGGATCAGAGATGTCTAACGACGATCTTGACTCGATTTTTCTCCGCCCCGACCTTAGAAGACGGCTACGTTTATTCGCGGTCGGGCACATACTTTTGTCCCAGAGTAGAGAAATTGGAGGAAGTTAGGGAGTACATTGAATCGCTGCCTGTAATAGAAGATCCTGAAATATTTGGAATGCATGACAATGCAAATATCGCCTTTGAGGTATTCAGATTTTAATTGCTCGTTTTTTTTTCTATGGTATGGCGGACAACGGTGCAGGTGGATCTCCTATATGGTAAAGAGAACACCTCCGCTCATAGGCATGTTTTATATATCTTGCTTACAAATAGAAAGAGATATAACATATATATAGAATCTTGTATGCTGACTAAAATATAATAACGCACGGCATATTAAGAAACTTTGTAAATATTACTTTACCTATAATGAGGATTGAATTTAAATTTGATTTGATTTGCTCATACATGGGGCCTTTTCAGAATAAAGAAACAAACACCCTGATTCAGACAATAGTAGATGTACAGCCACGGGCTGGCGGTGGCGGTGGCGGGGAGACACCAGATCAAATTGTTTGGCGGATTTGTGAATCGACCCGTGCCACTGTACCTAACAAAATCGATCGAAGTCTCATGCATCCCGACCTAATGGTACCAGACGATATGGGCCAACTGCACTCGCTAACCACTGTCCTACTACACGAATCGGATCGATTCAATAAACTTTTAGCATTAATACATGCATCGTTGAATGAATTGCAGAAAGCTATAAAGGTATGTAGTACTTTCGAAATAATATTAGTAAGAGACAAATAACTGCATTTAATTCCCAAATAACATAGACAGAAATAGGCAAAAAAGAATCAAAATATAGGTGAGTTTATTTATTTTTTAAGGTATAACAGACAACGGAGCAGGCGCGTCTCGTTTATGGCAAGAGATCGCCGCCACTCCTGGACAAGCGCGCATATTTGTACCATCAAAATTTACCAAATCTGTCGTTATACTTGTAAAAGTAATAATAAACGTTTCATTAATTTTTTAGAACGTTTAAGATTAGTTTTTTTATTTCTTACATGTCGCCAGGGTGTAGTGGTAATGTCCGAGGCATACGAGGAGGTATTCAACTCATTCCTGAACAACAAAGTGCCGGCAATGTGGCACAAATCTGGTTACAACTCTCTCAAGTCGCTAGGAAGCTGGATACACGATCTCACACTTAGAGTTGACTTTGTTGAGGTAACGTTTCGTTCAATTTTCGCCTCTCATCTGTCATTGATATTAAATATCAGGAAAACTTAAAATCCTATTTTAAGAGTAAATTATTAGTTAATCCTTAAAAGATAGCTCCACTTGGGAATAATCTCGTGTAAAATGTATTTGTAGACATGGTGAGAATCGAACCCAAATGAGTTTATTGTCTGTTCTATCGAGAAAATCCGTACCTAAAGCCAATAGTTTCATGTTTAGACGCTGCGACCAAAAAGTCATAGGCTGGTACTATAATTATTGAATTTGAATTAGATCCCAAGGTTAAAAAATATTACGTATAGGAAACAATAATAGTAAAATACCCTAATGAATTTTGCTGAAGTCATCGAACCTTGTTCTGTCTCGTTTTTGCGCCTGTTAATGCACATCAAGACAGTGACAAGAGGTTTAAAATTTTGTTTCAACTTAATCACAGTGAAGGAGAGTAGTGGTTGTAAAGTTAGACTAGCACGTTATGCTCACTTAGCAAATTATAACTCGCCGGATATATTTCATACTTTAGTACTCGTCTCTTCCACGTAGTGTGGTGCCTTATCTCGTGAAGTTGAAGTTTATTTTTATAGAATCGATCGAAATTGTAAAATAGTATATCACATGGCTCACATAACAATTCATCTCTTTGTTTAAGAAATGGCTAATTGATGGTGCGCAAGTAAGCAGCTGGGTGTCGGGTTTGTTTTTCCCGCAGGGGCTCTTGACGGGCTCCTTGCAGGCTTACGCTAGACGATACAGAGTCCCCATCGATGCGCTAATGTTCGACTTTGAACCCGTACCCTTCTTTCTCTCGCAAGAGGACGTTTATAAGTTCAATAAGAGAAAGAACAAGGTAAATGAATCTAGATGTTTATATTATACAAGTTTAATAAGCGTAGGACAAAAAGTACAAAGCCACATTGCCTATTCATTACAGTACCCTACAGAGCTTGGCGGCTCTTTTCTCTTTGTGGAAGTCATATAAGACCACTTAGCTATAAGGTTCTCTAAAATATATATTTGATAATGTATTGATTTTTCATTTATTTTCTTAGGAGGACGACATTGCTGCCAGTGTATTTGGTAGTCTCGAACGCCCCTTGGACGGCGTAAATATACACGGTCTATTCATAGATGCCGGCAGATGGGATACTGAAAATAATTGCCTCACCGATGCGCTGCCGGGTATGAACACTCATTCCTACTGTGCCTAGTTATGTAATATAAATACAACGTAACAATATATAGAGGCAATAATAATTAAATCGGATTGATAAAGATTTCAGGCCTATAGCATCAGTCATCTGAATAAAAATATGTCAAATATTCAGAAAGCTTAAAAAATCGACAATTTCATTTAGGTAGCTACGATATTATAAGTCCAATTTGAAAATAATAATCTTAATTTTAATTATTAAAAATTTCACTTTCAATCTTCAATTTAATAGGGTTTTAGCTACATTTATTGGTAAAATAGATATGCTAAAGTGTGACCAGCTAGACTATGTGGCGCCATAGTTAACTCATTTTTATAAAATGTAGCGTTTAGCTGCCCTTGATTCTAAAGTCCTCATCTTGATTGACTCAAATCATTTTACTATCATCTAGGTCAAATGAATCCACCACTACCAGTTGTATGGTTCAAGCCGGTGCTGTCCCTACCGAAACCGGATCCCCGTTATGAAGCACCCCTATATAAGACCTCGGAGAGAGCGGGCACTTTGTCTACAACGGGCCACAGTACGAATTTTGTTCTGCCAGTACTACTGCCCGCAAATAGAACTCCAGAGTTTTGGATTATACGCGGCACTGCATTACTGACACAGATTACCGATTAGAACGCTTATCTTCCTCTTACTAAACGCAGCTTAATAATAACCTAAACTCAAACGTCACCATTCAAGTTGTATGGGCCTGCTTTACGAGGAATTACACAAAGATCAGTGAAACAGAAGTAGAAAATTTGTTACATGACTCGTACGTAATAATGTAAGCAAGGAAGCTGGTAATGGGATTCATCTGTGTAGCATGGTGGAATTCGTTTGAAACGACCTGTATAATTTTTATCTCATAGAAAATATTGAGTTTTTTAGTGTTTATATCGTTTTAGTATGTAATAAACTATTTACTAAAAAGTGTCTTATTCAATATTACTACCATGTATTGACTCCACTCGGATAATGGTATTATATTATTTTTATTGTTAGTGGAAGGATAGGTTTTTCAAAGAATAATAGTCATTTTAATATCTTCACGTTTGTATGTAAAGCGCAGGTGCCGGGAACTAATACCACGCAAGCAATACATAAAGCTACTCTCCAATCAATAATTTCAATGCAATTTAAACTCAATAATAATAATTTAAATGATTGATAATGTGTTTAAATATCCTAACGCAAACGCAATATTGCAATAATCTAATGTGAACGCTAAGTACTCTTGACTCTAATTTAATATCCAATAAGGCTATTACTAATTGGTTCCCAAGCTGTGCGTCGTAAAATCAAAGAGAAAGACTACTCATTGTGTGACCATACGGTCCTGATAGCTTAACGCGGACTGGGTCGCGTTGGGGATAGCTCGCCGGGAGCGGGACAGCTCGCGCAAATCGTTTTTGATTTGTCCCTTTATCCTACGTTTCCAATTTATTATCATAATTAAGTATATCCATTATAGATAAAAACTATTATGAGAAGAAAATTTTCAATGAAATAATTTTCATCAGATAAATTTAATGCAGTTTCCGAACGTAAATTATAATTTAACTGCAGATCTTAGAACAGAAGAGTAATCATCTTAAACACAGAATAGCAATACCGATTCGAATGACAGATTTCATTGAATTCGAATACATTTATTTCTTTTACGTCTAAATAGTTTCATTGAAATCAAAATACTTATATGCATATTATTAAAACCGATTAATTACAAAGAACCGGCAACCGTTTATCGTCGGTTTTTATTGACAGATTTGCTTCCAATATTTTAAAAATTAAATCCAACACGTATTTTTCTCAAGAGTACACGCTGACATTAGATCAAATTTATATTAATGAAGAGGAGTCTTGCAGCTATTAAAATTCGCCATTTCTTAATCTATATCCATCATAGTCAAAGCATTCCATACTTTGAACAATTTTGAATCATGACCCACTATAAGTTACTGTGTGTGTATATCTAATAAAACCTGGTACAATTATCTCGAAGTTTATAAAATATACATAAGATGTCCAGGAGGTCCAAGGGGGAGGTCTATGTCCAGCAGTGGCCGTTTTACGGCTGAAATGATGATGATGATATAAAACCTTGGAACTGTATTGTAAATAGCTTTATTTATATGTAAAACGTCCAACTACAATGTAAACGACACATTATTTATTTCAACGGTTTCAAATCAATTGGCTCATGGCTCATATTTGTTGATAGCACATTATCAAATAATAGTATGGAGCTCTAGATAAATTTAATCGCAAGCAAAATTCCATGTCATTTAGTCACTGTGGCAACATGCTGTTGTCATATCTATATAAGCTTAGTAATCTCTTAGTACTCTATTAATATTAGAAAGCCACAAAGCTGTCAAAGAAGCGATCAGTAGTCTAAATAAAAATTGTAGTATAATTTGGTCGGTGTTTGAAAGGGCTTGACAATGGATGAGCTCTCCCACATTCGTGGGCACCACGGGCTCACAGAATAGCAGCGTTAGCGTACTTATACTGTGTTTCACAGAGTGAGTGAGGATATCGGAAGCCCTTAACATCCCGTTAAAGAGATTTAGAACCGGTAACACAACCAACGCGCGGATTGTGACGCGGTTATTCATGGGAGGCGGTGATGCCTTACCATTACGAAAACCAGCCTGCTCAGTTGGCCGCTATAGCATGAAAAACACAGTATTCCAGCTTTATATATGATAGATAAGCAAAACGCAGTAACTAATAGAACTAAATTTATACGCACAACTTAAGTAAATATCATTATAAGTGTAACAGACAAAACTAAAACAGTCCTCTACAATCCCATATTTCACGTCCTCGTTGTATCATGCGCAAGTATATCCTGATTAGAATCAAATTAGTCACAGTAAACAGACATACAAAGAAATGGCTCATCCACGTCTCTGGATCAGTGTATCTGTGCGAGACAGAGAAATCGCTCTACAACGGCAAGCTTTGAACTCTCTTTCCAATAAACGATCTTCATCGTCGGATGCAGCATACACGTACAAGTGCGAGTCTCTCTTATTATTAATTAATAACGAACTTTGACTGTTCATATTATGTATAATGTCTAAGGATATAATAACTCATGGCCAGTAGGCATTTAGACGGATATTGATGCGTTTCTCATACAAAAACGTCATTTAAGTTAATTCGCAAGTGTTAAAGATACTTAAAATCACTTAACGCTCAGCACGCAATGTCATTTATGATATACGCATAGCTTTTTAATGTAAGACATGTCAAGTGAAGATAAGCTGTTAACGATTTTGTAATTACAGAAAGGAATCGATACATGGAGTACTCTAAAAAGTTTTAATGATAATTTTTTGTTAGTAGAATATGAATACAAACATGTAGTGAATATAAGCCTGTTGGTGGAAATGAATCGTTAATACCTCATAATAAATATATATTACATTAATTAATAGAAAGTAGTGTAATGTCACTATCACACAATTAACCGCCCAAATTTAAGAAATTATATGACTTCAGCAAAACAGTCAAGGAGATAAGTGTTAGAAAATAATAAAAAAACACATTTATCTAATATTATAGACAAAAATGTCCAATAAAAATATTTCAACTACCGATCTCTCTAAATACGTACTTACCTTGTTCAATCTCCTTCAGTGGCTACCATATAGAGAATTTAAACAAGAGTACGGAAAAGCACTTAATGAAAAATAACATATAAAAGATCACTATTTTACTTATTTATTTGTGATTTAAACAAAGACAATCTTTCAACAACACTTTTGGTAAACATTAGAGTTACTTGTTAAGTGGCTTCTGTTTAACTGCAAGAATCGGACGTAGTCAATCGATAACAAAATAGGCTAGTTAAAACTATTAATCTAGGATAGAAACAAACGCGTCCAATTTGGGCTATTGCAATGCGAACCAGCAACGTTGGCTTGGATTGCCTACTTGTAATCATGAAAATCTACCATATCAAATGCGCTTCGCATACACACAGCATCACACAGAGCGACTACACTGAAACACCAAGGTTGCAAGACAGTGGCGTCGGTGACACAATGCGGGCGCCGAAGCGGAGTGCCACCTGCCAGTGGCCTCCGCGCGTGAAATGGCTCTCGCCGGAACCCGCCCAAATTCACATCGCGACCACACACCCCAATTACCCCTAAACGTGTGAAGCGAATGAATATCACAGAACGTCTGTCAATTTCACGTTACAATATTACATTAATTGGTGTTTTAGCCCGTAGGCGAACTAACGAACGGTTCTTCGGGTCGGCGCTTACTACAAGAACAGATGGCGCCCTCTCACCAAGATACGGAGCTCCCTTCACTAGTTCACTACGCAGAAGGAAGTATCTCTAGAAAAAGAAAGTAAGAAGAGCTATCTAGTGTTGACGCCGCTCGCGCTTGGCCGCTACATGCGATTAAATTACGGCTTATACAAAATACTCGTCCTATTTTTACAATTTTATACATCAACTCGGGCGCGTACGCAGCACGACCCGAAAGGAGCGAACGAGCGCGCAACGACGCACTTCTAATCCCTATCAAGTACTAACATAAAAAATGATTAATCACTATAATAATTTATACTTTACAATTAAACTTTATAGAAACAATATCTTAGGGTGAAATTTATAAAATTGAGGTGTATCGTAATAGCATTATATATTACAATTGCAATAAAGTTTGGTTATAAGCTTAGCAAACAGCCTTTTGAATTCTATAAATTTTACCCGTACAGGGAAGTAGGGAGAGGAGCGGCACACAATGGCCGAGACGAGATAGTGACGCTCTTCGTACAAACCTCGCCCGCTGGCCCGATTGCGAGTCATGTGACAAAGTCAACGAGCAGCCAATAGGCCCTTCACACCTACGCCTATCGTTCATTAATAAACTTAAAAAAAGGGGAATTACAGTGCGTACATTACATAAGTGCATAATCACCGTAAACCTTTGCCTTGAAAAAAAAATCTATATAAAAATAAAATATTACAGCGTAAAGATCATACAGTATTTCTATAAACATTAGTAATGTACTACTACACTATATAATATAGGCAGAAACCCAACCATCTAACCAACGCCCGATTTCTATAAATTACAAAGCGTTGTTATGCAAGCCAGGGCCAGGGTTGCTTTTCGGCCGGTGGCGGTGGCTTGTAACGCAATGCAACTGCCGTTGAAAAATCTCATAGCGTATAATAAGCAAGACAAGAACTCGGGCATTAGAAAACTGGTGTAGTGCCATTCAGATTGTAAGCATTAGCTTTGAGTGTACGGTTGGACCGGTGTTACGATGGACGCGTGGTCCGAATGTAATATAAAAGTGCATATAAAAATAGGAAACGAAAAAACAATCTGAACCACACACTCTAATGTTGCTACTGTTTACATACATATATACGCATAAATAATTTAGATTAGCAACTATAACAATGATATTTAAAAAAAGTGAATGCCACTGGGACAATTATTTGGCTTCCAAGTGTGATATTAGACTTACAAATTAATTAATGAAAACCAAACACGTGCAAACGGAATATGCGTCTCTTGATTCAAGACGACCAAATCTTGTTCCAAAATGAATTAATTATTGACACGCACATCTATACTAATTTAGAACTTCGAACAAATCCCTAAAAGGAGAGTTCGACATCATTGAATAGTAAAAACAAAAAATTAT